>JACEIK010000430.1:20039-35666 GCA_018107945.1 Datura stramonium | reverse complement strand
CCCATTAACTTTTAATTAGGAGTATAGTTCTATTTTTTATTTGTAAAATCGAATATAATAATTTAAATGAATTAATACAACCTCAATTTTTTCTCTTTTTTTTTCTTTTCAGATTTTTAATTATTTTTTTCTAATATGCACAAAAATAAAATTTTATCAAAGATTTGAGTGAGGGTATTATTGAAATTAGAAAAATATTATGGGATAAAAAGGTAAATAGTTTGGTCAAATTTAAATGGCTTTATAAGCCAAAAAATAAAAAGTCTGTATCTACCATTTTTTGGCTTTTGAATTTTAAAAGCACTTTTTAACTTTTTTAACGCACTTTTTTGATAAAACCAAACACTAAACCAAACACCCTCACAAGCCATTACAGAGGTGAAAACCTCCAAACAGATGACTCAGAAGCAGTCGTCCCCTAATAAGACCTTACATGGTTTGGTTACACATAATTGTATTGAGACGAAGGAGGATACTAAGGAATTAAATTCTGGGCAACAACATAATGAAGATGGGGGAATGAGAAGACTCTGTAGCACGTATGAAGAGTTATATGGGTCGACCACCGTACTCTGACCTGGTCCCTCTACTGGGTCTCACTGAAACAGAAACAAACACACATGCAGATAAAGCAATAAAGAGACGACACACGATATTTACGTGGAAAACCTCCTTTCTCACAGGGGGTAAAAAACCACGACCTACCTCGTAGGATTTTCAAGACTCTTCTACTAGATCTGAGCAACAAGGTTTACAGACTCTAGTATGAACTAAGATCTGAGCAACAAGGCTTGGCGACTCTAGTATGAACTAAGAGATTAACCTCCTAATCTCCCACTTGTAACACCTCTATTACAAGACTTTACACAATGACCTCCGTGTCATCTACTCCACCTAACAAACTGTTTTACAAGGCTAACTCTAGCCAAGACATCAACCAACTCTAGTTGACAAAAAACAAGAGCAAATCCCTTTTGAAAAATAAGAAAGCAAAAACTGCAACAAATAATAAGCTTTCTATCTATTACAACACACTCCCTAATCTCGATAGCAGCCTCAAGTCTTGAGCTTGTCCTCGTCGTCCTTCCTTCTAGATGACGAAACAAAGTGACCCTTTTGAGAGAACAATGGCCGCGTGCGGCGTGAAGATGATGGCTGCCTTGAGAGAGGAATATGCTAAGGTTTTTGCTGTGTATTTTTCTGAATAGTGATGAAAAGTGTTTGTGTGTCCTCTTGTTGCTGTTTGCTAGATTCCAAGGACTATGTTTATGGACACAAACAAGGAAGTCTCTTCCATTGACAAGGACATTGCCCTCGCCGTGCACCGCCGCACCGCATCACCGTATCTTGACCAATCCGCCCGCCAAAGCACTTTTTGGCCAGCTGTCTTGGAAAGTTTTCCCGCCCAGTTCAAATTGGTGCAAAACTGTGGCGTAAGGGATTCGGTCCCTCGTATCAGGTTGACATCATCAAAACTCCGTAATCTAACAATTTCCCCCTTTTTGATGATGACAACCACTGCATAGACAACACAACAAGCTTCACCAGTATTCCCCCTGTAAACTTCACAAATATTCCCTGTAAACTTCACAAATATTCCCCCTGCCACCAATAACATTCCATTCCCCTTCTACCGCACCACCCGAAGCTTAATCTTCCTCCTTCTTTGGCATCATAAAAAGAAACGCAAAGAAACCAAGACAAAGAATGCGTAAATATACAACTCATGGCCACCGGGCAACACTCAACAAGAATGGGAAGCAAGCGAAGCAACAAGAAGAACAATAGGAACAACATCCAACATCCAATATCACAAGGCAACATTACAACATCACTAGCAAAACAGTAATTAAAGCATAGAACGTGAACCGATACCTAAACCAGGCAAAACAAAAACAGCATGCATAACAAGAGACAACAACGTGGCTTAAGAGGAGGGGTCAAGGGTAGAGAAGAACAGGGCATCAGGGGCCAGAGAGTTTAGGTAGAAGAGCAACAGCGAGGCGGTCGTTGAAGCTTCCTATGGGCGCGGAAGCACTTGTTGGTTAGATTCGACTTTCCTTAAGGACTCAGTTTCTCAGCCTGGCTTTGCCCGGAGTCGCGCAATTTCAGCATCTTTTTGAGCAAGCAGGCCGGTAAGAGCCGCATTTTCCTTGCATGGCAGAACTTGTACTGTGTCCCCTCAACCTGCGGGCCTTAAGTCTCACAATTTCGGCCTCTTCGAGCGAGCAGACCCGTGAGTCGTTCTATTTCCGCAGTTGGATTTCTCCTGGAGAGGAAATCGTCTAGACACCAACGACTGACTCTTCGCTCTACCCCGTCGCCAACACACTCAATTCCTTCAGAGTGGAAAGAGTAAAACATCTACTTCTTCGAGCCAACTAACCCCAAACCACAATCACCATTAAAAATTCAAATAATTCTGTTTAAGAGAAATCAGTACGCAAGGCCATGTTTACTGTCTTTGACATGCATAACTTTGTGCATGTGCTCAATCATAATGTTGGCTGTGATTGACATGTTGAAATGTACAAGGCTTCCATCAAAAACTGCCCGCTACGCAGCCACTGTCCTCTTTTCATATCGAGGAGAAGAACTTTGTTGATAAACTCACAGCAATTGTATTCCCCTTTCATCTGCTTCTTGAATAATTACCCTCGCAGATTTCCCAGCTTAGGGAATAAGAGATAAAGCTCGCGCCGAGCACATTCGCCATCGACCGACCTGATCCCCCTAGCAGAATTCGTAAGATTGTGCTAAGAATCTGCTCATCGATTGTAAAGGTAACCCCATTCACTTTACTTAGCAACCTGGTCCCATCATCAGCGAACGTAAGTTCATGATAGAACTCAGTGAACCTCAGCTTCATGCAAGACAAAGAACATGAGGCAAAACAAGTGCCTCTTACCTCAAAATTGACCATCTCCACCAACTCAGCCATCCTATCTAGATTAACTACTTCAGGGTCAAACACCCGATCCCGCAACACCTTGAGCTCCTCAATATAACTTGCCTCTCTTCGCGAGTCAATTCTGTCTGAGGTCGACCGGGAGGATACCAAGACCCTTTGTTCGAGGGGTGTCGGGCGCTTTGGAGAGGAGGAGGAAGATTCCTCCACCGGTTCCCGTACAACAGTAGCAGAGGGCCCTTGAGGCCGTTCGTTTCTCAGAAGGGAGCTGGTGCTTTTCTAGCAACACCACTGGGGCATATTCTTTGGGCGGTCGGTGGCCTTCTTTCCTCTTCTTGGGTTTGTCCTTAGGCGATGGAGCTTTGAGCCTCCGTCGTTTCTTCCTCGGGATTCACTCACGACATCCGACACTATGTCCTCAGTATCTATGACCATTGTGCACTTCATTTTTCCGTTTGGCCGTCGTGAGCAGACTTATTTTAATGCATCGGCCAACTTAGAGGTGGCTCTAGCATGGGGAGTGGACGAACTCGGTCCCCTATGGGATTTTTGTAAGAACCGTAGCTTGTTTTTCTTGAACCTTCCAGAGAGAGTGTTACCATCTTCACTCAGTTACACTCTCTCTGGACATCAGGTCTGGAGGTGGGGGCTCTGAGAGCCATCCCATCTAGAGGAGAAGCCATGGCTGGAGGAGAGGGAGAAGGAGTGAAACGCGGGGGAATTGGGTTCTAGTGCGTATTTTCTGGTGAAGGGTTTTGGCGGGTGAGGGAGGTGTGAGAAGAGACCCAATTCGAACTCGGTTCCTTTAGGAGAAGTATCGACTGGGGTGGGAACTCAAAATCAAAGAGAGGTGACCTTGTGGTGAGACTCTTCGGAGAAGATACTCCGCCGGAGAAGACGGCAACTAGTGGGGTGGTAGACAAAGTGGGTTTCGAGACTTTGTCAAGAGGAGCCTCGACGGCCCCGACTGGTCGGTGGTTACAAGGGAGAGCAATATTAAGGTCGGCCAGAGGAGAGGAAGGGGGTGATGATGGATTTGTCGAAAAGGGCTTAAACGGAGTTGAGGAGGGGTTGTTTCCATGGCGTCCGATTTCGTGGATGAAGACGCACGAGCCCGTCCGCTTGCTGAATGGTGGAAGGAGAGTGAGACATTTTCTCAGAAAATGGAGGGAGGAAAATGGAAGATTTTTAGGGAGTGACGAAGGGTTGTAATAGAGAAACAGAGAACAGTGGGTAGTGATGAGAGAAACATAGTGAACTAAAGAGAGTAGACAGGTGCTTTTCTCTTGGTAAGAGGATTTCGGGAGCGATAAGAAGAGAAGGTTGGTGGGGCTTTTAAATGAGAAATGAAGGCAAGTCCAATCGATTGGACGTTTGACTTGAGAGCGGCAACAAAAAGAGCCTTTAGCCAGTTTCACATACTATACAGTAATTTCGTTTTGTAAGTGAGGAGGTAATACTAAACTCCGGGTAGGACCCTCGGTCCTCCTTTGAGATTTCGCTAGATGAACATTGTCCCCTCGTCCTTGCCAACTCGAAGTCTTGTTTACTCCTATCAAACGTGTATACCTGCAAGGGTATGAGACTGAGTTAGACACACTCATTACAAACTTAGCTAGATACCGCGTGCTGATCATAAATCCGGCCAGTGGGAATTAAGGCTTCAGAGAGTGAACGATCATTGATTCATCTTGATTAATCCCAACTTCAACCTATTCTTTTCAAATCGTCCTCGTTCAAGGCCTTGGTGAAGATATCAGCACCGATCTCTGTTTGGCAAAATCAACACGAATGTTTCAACATTGTCCCTTAAGAAATGATGCCCGATGTCAATATGTTTGGTTCTCTTTATGTTGTAATCGATTCTGGCCATATTTAGAGCACTCGTATTATCGCACATCAGTGGCACACACTCGCCCAAGACACCAAAATCCTCTAGCTGTTGCCTTATCCACAACAATTGAGCACAACATGAAGCTGCAGTGACGTATTCAGCTTCAGTTAAGAGATAGTGCGACAGTTTTGCTCGATCCTCAAGAGACTAGTGATGACCCCAGGAAATGAGCCATGCCTATTTTTATCCACCAAGTATCCAGCATAGTCAGCATCCGAGTACCCCCACAAGATCAATCGAACCTCCACATGGATAAAAGAGAACTAAGTCACTAGTTCCTTTAAGATACCTAAGAATCCGCTTAGCTGCCTTCAAATGGGATTCCTTAGGACAAGCTTGAAAACGAGCACACATCCCCACACCGAACACAATATCTCGGCCCGCTGGCTGTCAAGTAAAGAGTGAACTACAATGATGCCTCGTACATGGTTTCATTCACCGGTGGACCAGGTTCACTGTCCAGTTTTGAGGCAGTACCTATGGGAGTGTCAATCGGTTTAGCATGCTCCATATGGAATCTTGTGAGCAAATCCTTGATGTACTCTGGCTGGCAAATTGAGGTTCCACTGCCTTGCTTAACTTGCAAAGTCTAGGAAGAACATGAGGCCTCCCATCATGCTCATCTCACCACTTCCCATGAGCCTTGCAAACTCCTCACATAGTGAATCAAGTGTGGCTCCAAAGATAATATCATTAACATACACTTGAACAATGAGTAAATTTCTTCCTCTTGTTTTGAGAAAGAGAGTGTTATCATTCTTCCTCTTGAACCCATTATCAAGAAGAAATTTGGATAATCTTTCATACCAAACTCCCAGAGCCTGCTTCAATCCAATGCCTTGTCCAGCTTGTACACATGATGAGGTCTATCAATGTCTTCAAAGCCCGGGGTTATAGTTTTACATACTTCTTTTCCTTTAAGTACCCATTTAAGAAGGCACTTTTCACATCCATTTGAAACAACTTGAACTCCATGAAAGAAGCGAATGCAATTAGTACGTGGATAGCCTCCATCCTTGCTACGAGCAAAGGTTTCCATCATGTCACTCCCTTCCTCCTGGTTATATCCCTGAACCACCGCTCGCCTTATTTCTCGACAAGAATCCCTTTTGCTCATTCAAACTTGTTCCCGAAGACCCACTCCGGTCCCACAATGCTTATCAGATGGCTTTTGAACCAGGTGCCAGACTTTGTTTCTTTCAAACTGATGCAGCTCCTCCTGCATTGCATTGACCCATTCAACATCCTTCGGAGACTCCCTTGGATGTTTAGGCTCAATCTGTGATATGAAGGCCGATGAAGCAAATGTGTTTCGAGTCTTGGATCTTGTCCGCATTCCCGAGTCCAGCTGGAGACATCAAGTTGTCAAGAGGGTGAGAGGATTTGTGTTTCCAGTTTGATCCTCTCTCACAGACGACCTCCTGCATCTGAACCTGGTCCTCCTCTCAAGCTGCTCTTCAGCAAAGATTCCTTCCTTCCGTAAGTCATCTTCGCCGGAGGATCTCGTTGCCGCATCATGAATGATCCGAGAATCATCCCGCAAGGAGTTATTTGCCGCTTCATGTTCTCCAGATAGATCCTGATTGACTGCCTTTTCTTGTGTCTGCTAGAGTTCTTTCGCTTCATCCGCATTCATTTCTTCGCATTTCTTCATCTTCCCATTTTCGTCAAAGATGACATGGATGCTTTCCTCAACACACTGAGTCCGTTTATTATAGATTTGGTATGCTTTGCTATTCAAAGAGTAACCTAGAAAAATTCCCTCATCACTTTTGGGATCGAATTTTCCTAGATTGTCTTTGCCATTGTTCAGGACAAAGCACTTGCATCCAAAAAACTCTGAGGTAGTTCAGTATCGGCTTCCTTTGTTCAGCCACCATAGGAGTTTTTCCAAGTAGGGGGTCGAATCATGCACCCGTTGACCACGTAGCAAGCAAGCAAGGATGTTTTCTGCTCAAAATGACATTGCTACACCTCCATCTATAAGCAGTGTTCTAGCAATATCGGCAAGTGTTCGGTTCTTCCTTTCTACCACTCCATTCTGTTGTGGAGTCCTCGGGAGCCGAAAAGTTATGACCGATTCTCAGCAACACAAAAGGCTTCAAATTTTGCATTTTCAAACTCAGTTCCATGATCGACCTGATCCCCGTAATGTTGCAGTTCAGCTTCACTTGAATTTGATTTTGCAAATGCTTAAAGGTAGGGAATGTTTCATCCTTGGAGCGAAGAAACATTGCGCAGGTGTACCTGAATAATCATCAACCACTACAAAATGAGTTTCTTTCCTCCACGACTGCAATTTTAATGGGTCCACAAATCCATGAAGTAGTTCCAGGGGCCTAGATGTGCTCACTTCCTTCTTATTTTTAAATGATGATCTGGTATGTTTTCCTGAGCATGCATCACAATCCGAATTTTGAGCAAACTTCTCACTCTTGGAACTCAACTAGGTCCCCCGGACACTAACTTGTTGAGGAGAACAGGACTGACATGCCTCAACCTTTCTGTGCCACAGAGCAGCTTCATCATCCACTACTTTTAAGCAATTGGAGACTATCTTCAAAGGGCTGAGTCAAGATCAGCAACATACACGCTCTTGCATCTCTTTTTGCGGTCAGAATTACCTTCCCCGATTGAAGATCTATCACAGTACACCGATTTGAAAGAAACTTGACTTCATTTCCTCTGTCGCATATTTGGGAAACACTTAATAAGCTGTACTTCAACCCATCTACATAGAAAACATTTTCTATAGCATGGTCAATTATCTTTCCAATCTTTCCAACACCAAGAATGTGTCCCTTGCCATCTCCAAAGGACACGGATCCTCCTTGATATGCCTTGAGCAGAGAAATTACTTGTAATATCTCTGTCATGTGTTTTGAGCACCACTATCCATGTACCATTTTCACCGCTCTTCTCTCACTTCCCCGTAAGGACACATTATAGATTAGACTTGGGAACCCATTTGAGCTTGAGTTCAAAGTGCGTACTGAGATAGAGGAAAAATTAGATTTCGTTTTTGACCATTCAGGTAATTTGAGTTTTGAAACTTTGGGACCGTGCACCCCGATGTTTCCTCGACTTTCCTTTGTTATTCGCCACTTTTTTAAAGCAGCCTGCCCGAGACAAGCAATCAGGTCTATATATCACCTTCCACAATGTGTGCATAGCAGGTTATCAGATTCGGACCCATACTTACTATGAGGGTTGTAGGAGGATAAGCTTTCTTGTACCCGATCCCTTCACCAGAATTTGATCTCCGCCAGTCAATTTCTCTAAGATTTGTGAAGACACATTCCATTTGAGGGATTTCTGCTCACTCTAAGGTGGGTAACATCCTTTTCAAGTTCAGAATTCTTTTTCATTATAGAGGCAAGCTCATCTTGTGACGCTTTTAGTTCTACCTCTAATTTTCTTTGAACTTTCTATGTCACTAACCCCTCCCTTTTTAATGAAGTTGCTTTTTGTTTACTTCAGCTCTCTTGACATTTCTCTTCTAATTCTGTCAGGTTGGCAATCAAGCTTCTCTTTTTAGATTCTAGTTCATCAATGCATTGATTCAAACTTTCCTTTTCTTTAGTAAGATCATAAATGAGTCAATTAGTACGCGTTAATGACCTTAGTTCCTTCATGTTATAATCTTTCAAGTTCTTCTTAATATCATGGAAAGTTACCTCTTCTTCTTCATCTGCATCTGCATTTGAGTCTGCCATGAAAGCAAACATCATGTTGAAGGGTGAATCATCATCCTCCATGGCCATCATTGAAGCATCCTCTCCAGCTTCATCCTTGTCCGAATCATCCAAGAATTTCAAGCGCAGAGCTTGCTTCTTTGACCAACTTGTCAGCTGCAGCTCTTCGTCTGAACTTATCTGGAACCCGATCCTTCTTTCGGGATTTTTCTGCATTTGCTCTCAGGTACTCTTGTAGTCAACCTTGTGCATTGACAGTCTTTAATAAATGACCTGGTTTACCACATTTGTGGCAAAGATCATCGGACCAGTCCCCCCGCTTTGAATTTGGTTTCCGTGAAAGCTCCCACTTCGCCTGATCATTTTTTGGAACCTTCTGGTCAGGTAAGCCATGTCCTCATCTTCCCTTACACTTGAGCTTGTTTGAGTTCCTTTGAGAGCCAAACCCTTTTCCTTCTTTTGCTCACTCCCTATTCTGGTCTTGTTGCCTTTTGAGCTCAGAAGTTTTAGATTTTCTTATGAGTTCATCCATAGTGAGAATATCCAAATTCCTTGCCTCAGTGATGGCATCGACTTTGCTCTCCCAAGACTTGGGAAGAACACTCAGAATTTTTCTTACAAGCCTCGCTTGGTTTTATTACCTCCAAGAAAATAGAGTTCATTAGTGTTGGAAGTGAACCTCGTGTGCATCTCCTGAATGGATTCTCCATCTTCATGGAAAACATTTCATATTGAGTAGTATGCTATCCACCTTTGACTGCTTGACCTGGTTGGTCCCTTCATGAGCTGTTTTGAGACAATCCCATATCTCCTTGCGTCTCAATGTGCGGAGATTCGATTGTACTCATCCGGTCCTATTCCACACAATGAGGAGCTTCTTTGCTTTATAGTTCTTCTCGATGAGAGCTTTCTGTCACTATCGTTGAACTCCTTCCTCATTTTTGAACTGAGGTGAAGGTCTCTCCTTCCTCACCGATTTCATGGGAACATAAGGTCCATCTAACACTACGTCCCATAGCTCATCGCCCCTACCATGATGAAATCATGCATTCTCGTCTTCCACCACCCATAATATTATCCGTTAAATCTGGGGGTCTAGTGGTAGACTGTCCTTCCTCTAAGTTTGGTGGTGCCGCCATATTTTACTGTGAGTCTTTCAAGGTGTTAACTCTTTAGAAAGCACCTCGCTCGATACCAAATGAAAGAGCAGTATGGTCACCACCGTATTTCCGACCTCGGGTCCTCTACCGGGTCCCATCAAAACAGAAACAAACACACACGCAGATAAAGCAATAAAGAGACGGGCCACACGACATTTACGTGAAAACCTCCTTGCTCACAGGGGGTAAAAAACCACGACCTACCCGTAGGATTTTCAAGACTCTTCTACTAGACTGAAAGCAACAAGGTTTACAGACCCTAGTATGAACTAAGAGATTAACCTCCTAATCTCCCACTTGTAACACCTCTATTACAAGACTTTACACAATGACCTCCGTGTCATCTACTCCACCTAACAAACTGTTTTACAAGGCTAACTCTAGCCAAGACATCAACCAACTCTCTAGTTGACAAAACAAGAAAGCAACTCTTCTTTTTGAAAATAAGAAAGCAAAACTTGTACAAATGACACAAGTTTATCTATTACAACACACTCCCTAATCTCGATAGCAGCCTCAAGTCTTGAGCTTGTCCTCGTCGTCCTTCCTTCTAGATGACGAAACAGTGAACCCTTTTAGAGAATGGCTGCTATGGCAGGAAGATGATAGCTGCCTTTTGGAGAGGAATATGCTAAGTGTTTTGCTGTGTATTTTTCTGAATAGTGATGAAAAGTGTTTGTGTGTCCCTTTTGTTGTTGTTTGCTAGATGCCAAGGACTAGGTTTATGGACACACAAACAAGGAAGCTTCTTCCATTGGACAAGGATACTGCCCCTGCTGCACTACTGCACTGCATCACTGCTATCTTGACCAACCAGCTGCCAAAAAGCACTTTGGCCAGTTGTCTTGGAAAGTTTTCCCGCCCAGTTCAAATTGGTGCAAAACTGTGGCGTAAGGGATCTGGTCCCTGTATCGGGTTGACATCATCAAAACCTGTAATCTAACAACGTATACAGAGAGGCAGAGATATCCCTAAAATCTCACAATGAAGGGCAAAAGAAGAACACGTAAGTGACCAATACAGAAGCTACTAGAGTGCTGCCAAAGAGAGGTGTGTCCAGTTCATCAAGTAAATAATGAAGAAGAGCCCCATATGGAATATCAGGTCTTTGAACACTCAACAGGCCTTTCACAGAGTTCAGATGTTACATAGACAACATAATTTCTTTTTGATAGCTTTGTTGGAGCCTTTCCAACATGCTAGACATATTAGGAAATATCAAAGAAAAATCAATATGAAAAAGGCTAATCATAATGAGAATGGGAAAATATGGTATTTCATCAGTGAAGAAGTAGATGCAGATGTTGTGTTAAATACAGACCATCAGGTGACACTGAAAGTAACATTCAGAGATACATGGAGGATTATTTTCACAACAATGGTTTATGCAAAGTGTGATGCACTGGAGAGAGTGGAACTATGAAATAGTATATATCAAATTGCCCACAACATAGAAGAAGTTTGGAAGGTTGGAAGCAATTTTAATGTAATCTTGGATGAAGAAAAAAAATAGGAGGGCTGCCCTACAAGAGTATGAAGACTTTGCAGTTTGCATTATCTTCTCTGAATTATTTGAAGCTAATTTCAAAGGCAATTCATTTACCTGGTGAAATGGTAGATCTGATGATGGTTGCATTTTCAAAAGATTAGATTGGATACTTATAAATCAACACTGTGTGAATAATTTTGGACAGACAAATGTGGAACATCTATCTCGAACTGGTTCTGACCATGCTCCACTACTACTCACATATGGGGAAAAAAAATCACAACTTTATTAAACCTTTCAGATTTCTTAAGTTTTGGATTGAACATGCAGGCTTCCTGGACATTGTTAAGGAGAATTGGTGGGCAGAAAAAAGGCAGACATCTTCATTAGCCTCAAATAGAAAATGAGGAGAGTGAAAGCAGCTTTATCTAAGTTGAGCAAGTAGTGTTTTAGGGATATTTTTAAGCAGTTGCATATTAGAGAAGAAATTATCAGAATAAAGGAGGAATTGTTTGAAAGGTGTCCATCTGAGGCCAACAGAGCGGTACAACATGCCCAGGCTAAAATGAAAAAATATCTACACTATGAGGAGGAGTTTTGGAGGCAAAAAACTGGAATTACATGGTTCTCAGAAGGTGACAGGAACACCAACTTTTTTCATAATTCAATGGGAGGAGGAGGAAATCACAACTGCAAAGGATCCAGAGTGCAGAAGGGGAGTAGATTGAAGAGGATCAGCTAGACAGTGAGGCAATTAAGTACTTCCAGATGCAGTTCAAGCGGAGGAAGTGCTAACGGATGAGGCATATTCCAGAGAAGGTAAATCCGATGATAATATTATGTTAAATACTACTCCCACTGAAGCAGAAGTCAGAGGAGTAGTGTTTGAGCTAGATGGGGACAGTGCCAGTGGTTCTGATGAACTTATTGATCGATTCTATCAGACTTGTTGGGAGATTGTGGGGGGAGACATTTGTAGAATGATAACAGCTTTCCTTGAAGGGTAGACTATCCCGAAGTTTATCACTCATACTCACTTGGTTCTTATTCCTAAAAAGGAGAGGGTTACTCAATTCACTAAACTCAAGCCAATTAGCCTGAGCAACTTCTTGTACAAGATTATTTCTATACTCATATATAACTGGATAGGAGAATTGTTAACGAAGTTGATTTTGAAAAATTAGTTAGGCTTTGTAAAAGGGAGGAATATAATTGAAAATATCATGTTGGCCCAAGAAATTATCATAGACATTAGAAAGAGGGGAAAACCTGCTTATGTGGCTATCAAGCTGGATATGACAAAGGAATATGACAGAATTTCATGAACTTTCCTTATATCAGTGTTGAGGATGATGGGATTTGCTGAAATATTCCTTGATAAGATATGGAGATTATTAGCAAATAATTGGTATTCAGTACTTATTAATGGACAGCCTAAAGGATTCTTCCACTCCACCAGGGGATGAAACAAGGAGATCCTTTATCCCCTGCTCTGTTTCTTCTATCAACTGAAGTTTTATCTAGGGCTCTCAATGCTCTTTTTTATCACGAAAAGTTCAAAGGGTTTGGAATGCCAAAATGGAGTTCAAATATGAACCATTTAGCATATGCAAATGACACCATCATCTTTGTAGCAGCTAAAAAAGGTTCCTTAGAATTGGTGGTGGACACTTTGATGAGATATGAAAGAATATCAGGGCAGAAAATTAACAAGGAAAAGAACTTCTATTATATGTATCTAAGGTGAGTGATGATGTCAGTCAAGAGGTAGCCTAAGTTACTGGTTTCAATAGAGGGCAATTCCCCTTCATATATTTAGGGTGTCTTGTTACACATTTTAGAAAAAGAAGGTCTCACTATAATAAAATAATGAAGAAGGTGAAAAATAAGTTACAAATGTGGAAAGGAAGAATTCTTTCTTATGGAGGTAAAGCAGTGTTAATCTTAAATGCATTATAGAGTCTGCCTATTCACCTCTTATCAGCTGTTAATCCTCCTAAATGTGTTATCCATGACCTTCATAAGTTATTTGCAAGATTCTTTTGGAATAATGCTGAGGATGGTAAAAGAAATCACTGGATTTCGTGGCAGAACATGTGTCTACCCAAAAAGGAGGGAGGACTTGGGTTTAGATCATTCTTTGATGTCTCCAAAGCTTTATTTGCTAAAATATGGTGGAAGTTTAGGACTGAAAAGTCATTATGGGCAGAATTTATGTGGAATAAGTACTGTAAAAGAATATATTCCACAGAAAGTAGAATGAAAAGGAGGATCACAACTCCGGAAAAAGATGTTGAAAGCCAGAGACAATATAGACCAAGAGATTTGGTGGGAGCCTAAATGTGGGCACTCTAATGTTTGATTTGACAATTGGACCAAATTAGGTGCATTATATTACGTTGTGCCGCCTACTGTTGCTATTGATTTGAATATGGAAGACATCAGTGAGCTGATGGAACTTGGTAGGTGGAATAAGACCAAGTTGGAGGAAGTTTTTCAAAGAAGAAGTAGCCATATCTGAAGAGACACAAGAGTGGGATAAACCATGGTGGATGCCAAACAATTCAGGCAAATTCACTGTCAGCAGTGCCTGAAATTTACTCAGATTGCAGGAAAAGGAGCAACAAGTGTGGAAGGATATTTGGACAAGAGGGATTCCTTTCAAAATATCTTTTTTCTTTTGGAGATTATGGAAGCAAAGGTTGCCTGTGGATGAGTTTCTAACAAGAATAGGGATTCCCCTGGCCTCTAGATATTGCTGTTGTGTTGGAACCTATCAGGAAACAGCAACCCATTTACTTATTACCTGCCCATTTGCAAGTAGACTGTGTCACTTTTATGCAAATGGGACAGGGATAAGAGGACCCTTCTTACAGATAAATCAAATTGTGCAATTATGGTGGACAACATAATGCAATAGTAAATTGGAGCCAGTATACAAATCAGTCCCTATATTTATAACGTGGCAGGTTTGGAAGAGGAGGAACATGAAATTGCATGGAGACACAATGTCAGTTACAAAAGCTATCTATGAGATCAATAGGAACATCTATCATCTGGCAAGATATAGATATCCCTGGCTACACAACATTCCTCAGCAATGGACACATCTTGTGGATTTCCTAGAAGGTCATAAACCTCAGTTAATGAGTAAGGTGGTTCAATGGAGGAAACTTGATCAAAATTGTTATAAGTGCAATACAGATGGAGCATCTAAAGGAAATCCAGGGAAAGTTCTATTGGATATTGTATTAGAGATATGAATGGAGATCTAAAGTATGCTGAAGCTAAGAGGATTAAGGAAGGGACGAACATTGTGACGGAGGCTAGAGCAATCAAGGAGGACCTACAATATTGTTGGGAAAATCAGTTACTGCCTGTCACTATAGAAACTGACTCTCTCACAATGAAGAAGATCCTAGATGGAATCTGGGAAGTCCCATGGAGTATAACTATGATTACGTAGGACATACGGGAGATGATGAGAAGATCCAATGCCACGGAGGAGCATATATTCATAGAGGGAAACATGCTGGCAGATTTTTTAACTAAACTAACTTTTGATTTTGCAGGTACAATCTCATTCACATCATTTCAAGAATTACCTAGTAAAGGAAGAAAATTGCTTAACATGGATAAAGCTCAAATTTTGAATTTGAGAATTCGACCAGCTCAACGGGCAACATGAAGTCAAACATGCAAATCTAGAAAGATGTAGTACAAAGCAGAAAGCAAACATCGACAAGTAGCTGATAATACATTTAAATAGGAGCTAAAGAAAAAGGGTGACATGCGATTTAAGCTACACCTACAACAATCACCTTACAATCCGATATTATCTTAATAATTGTCTATTGTTTTTCTGTGGACGTGTGGTATTAATCTCCCTTGGAAATTCAATCTGTCAACAGAGAAGCAATAGACAGTTTGTCAGTAACTGTCTTCCCTAAAAGATTGTGGAAGCTCATTGAATCTTTGGATATCTTTTGGCGAGAGTGATGCCGATAACAGCTAAGAAGAAGAGTTGCTTCCTTGGTTTTCGATTCTACAGCTCCTGGTGAGAGCTTGAGGATGCCTGAAATGAAATCGAACCAGTTGTTAGAATTACTTGGCACACCTACTCTTGAAAGAAGAAATCCAGAGGTTACCGGTCGTCTTCAATTTCGATCTTGGCTGCAAGCAGATTAGATGTGGCTTTGAAGCATCGATTTCTAGTCCAGCCGTTTGGGTTTCTTAGCAGGACCTTCAGCTCAACTGTAATGAGGAGAGATGAGGGTTCCTAATCTGATTTGTTGGTGTCGGGATGTCTAGTTGCTTTTTTGTTTTGGACCGGATCTGGCTAGTTTGAGCCTGTTGTTTGGTAATCTGTAACTCCTTTTTATTTGGTTATATGAGTAGGGATGGCAATGGGAAGTGGCGGATGCGGGGAGGGGTGGACTGCGGGTTTATGAGAATTTATATGAATTTAATAATAATTTTTT
>JACEIK010000429.1:447570-459828 GCA_018107945.1 Datura stramonium | reverse complement strand
TATAGTCCAGAATGTTATGGTATGTCCGCCTAGGGGGAAGTTAAGAGACTGCCGACACAGAGACTCTAATCCAGTATGACCTGGAGATCAGGCCCAGCAGCCAGTCATGGGCCCTTAATGAAATGCCATGTAAGGCCACAAGGTGCGGATGTTCACCCCACGTTGTAAGAGTGGAGAATTTTTTTAAATAGCAGATCATAGCTAAAGTGCATGTGTTTGTTGCTTCTGGAATGGGATGGAAATCCAATGAAATGGTACGATAGGACAGGAGATATCATTAGACTGTAGAAGCAGTATATCACGTGCAGTATGAAATTCCATAAAGCATGTCAGAGATTACATATCACTAAAAAATTCAATATGTATTGTACGTAGTTGTTGATACATATATACAGATATCAGATATGCTGTGAGTAAATGCCAATAGGGGTTACAGTCACACAGATTCTGGTTAGCTGCTAGGAAGTATATACAGATTGTACTGCAGGACCCCTCGCCCAAAAAAAAAAGAGAGAAGGGGCTGGTTAAGTGTGATTCACGTATGAAGCCATAGAAACTTTCTCAGTTCTCAGTTTATTGAGTTAATGGACTTATATGCTTGTTGCTAGATCTAGACTTCAGANCATATGATCAAGTATGATTCATGATTTATCTAAATTTCATGTATTAGCTTACCACATGGTTTTGGAGTCTAGACTCCCACTATTTTCAGCTTGTGGTATGATTTGAGCCAAGGCTCCTCATGTGTTTGATTTCATATTTATGTATGCATGTTATGAGTGAGCTTCGTCCTTAGATGATGGTTCATCTTCATTGAAAAATGATGGAGAGCATATGCATATTTTTGGGAGTAGTATCTAGCACCGAGTAGGCTAAGAGTCAGTCAACCCTGTGCCTTAGAACTACACGCCAACGTAGGTGTACATATATACTTTGGGATCACCCTTGGAGATTCCTCTACCCCCAAGGGGCCTTGAGCTTGATATCGATATCATGGTAGCTTCCTTAGCCCTAGAAAAGCTTTGGACGGATTTGCCCACTTGAGTGTGATAGTCGGGACCATGTAATCTCTATCGTGATAATATCGGTTATATGATAAGTCTCCCATTGTTCCGCATAATTTCATTATGCATGTTTATTAGCCATGATATTATGTTTTCAGCAGGTTTGACTTAATGTTTAGTTTTACTTATGATATCAGTAGTCATCTTTGGGTCATTCAATTCAGTTATGATGTTCCATTATGGCCAGATGATGATTTCAGAAAATAGCATGCAAGCCCTACTCTCAGAATCTTATCTCAATTATGTTTTATGATATGTATGATTTATCATTTTACTTACTTAGAGGTTACTTACCCTGCATACTCGGTACATTCCACATACTGACCGCATACTCTATGTTGTATCATTTTATGATACAGGATCCGATATCCTGACTCAGTCTCGCCGCTAGCCAGATTCCCAACATTCGTACTTCCTGATCAGAGTTGGTGAGTCCTCATCTTTCGAGGGCCTTTTTTTATCAGACATGTTCCGTATTTTCAATTTTCAGACTATAGTGAGTTAGTTGGGGTATTGTCCCATCAACTCGTCAGTATTAGAGTCTTTAGGATATAGTATGTATTAAACTTAAAATTTATGCATGTATTCAGATGCTATGTGATGTTTAGACTTCCTCTATGTTAATATGTTGATCTTCCAGTTTATTTAAATGAGTTCGATGTTATGTTCATGCCATAGGTCGACTTGGAGCCTCTCAGGATTCTTTGTCCTGTTTCTCAATTCGGGACTATGTTCGGGTCATGAAAAACTTTGTATCAGAGCATTAGGTTTTTAAGTGTCCTAGGGTGTCTGAAAGCCGCATTAAATAGAGTCTTTTTCATGGGTGTGAAGCACGCCACACTTATGAAGAAGAGGCTACGAGACGTTTAGGAAATGTTCCCTTCTTTCATGATCTATGTCGTGCGATGAAATGTCTCTCTATCCTTCTAACTAGTGCTATACGCATTTGCAAAATCATGCCTCCTCACCAAGTTAACAGAAGAAGAAACAGAAATGGAAATGGCCACGAGAATGGCAATGGAGATGGGCACCAACAGGCCCCACCAGCCCATGAGGAGCATGTACCCGAGCCGGTTGTCCATGTAGAGTTCAGGGAAGCCATACAGATGTTAGCCCTAGCCTTGACCGCCCAGGTCAATCAGCAGGTAGTAGCGCATGTCCTTAGAACGGGAATGCTGCGGCAGCAAGAGTTAGGGATATTTTGAGGATAAACCCTCCCGAGATTCTTAGATCAAAGGTGGATGAGGATCCACATAAGTTCATCGATGAGGTTCTGAAGATCACCCAGATCATGGGGTGGACCGGAGAGAAGTGTGTCGATCTAGCCTCGTATCAATTAAAAGGGGTTGCGTACATCTAGTTCAAGTAGTAGAAGGATAGCAAGGCAGTTGGAGCAGGCCCTATTGGTTAGGATGAGTTTCATGCCGCTTTTCTGGATCGGTTCATCCCTCGTGAGATGAGGGAGATCAAAGAAACCGAGTTGTGAATCTAAAGCAAGGAAAGATGACAGTTCAGGAGTATGCCTTGGAGTTCACTCGTCTGTCCAAGTATGCACCTAAGATGGTGGCGGATCAGAGAGCCCGAGTGAGCAAGCTTGTACATGGGATAGAAGGCTACTTGGTCAGGGATTGCTGGGTCGCGATGCTTCTTCAGGACATTGACTCGCTCGGATAGTCTTGTACTCCCAGCAGATGGAGGCAGTGCAAATGAGTGAGCGGGAGAGAGAGGACAAGAGGGCCAGGACTGATAGCTTCGAATTCTCCTAGTAGAGACCTAGTGGAAACGTCAACAGTCCCATTAGAGATCTTCAGCCCCAGTGCCCTCGGGTATGAGTGTGCCATCCAAATCCAGGCGCGATCAGAGCGGACGAGCATTAGGCTCTAGAGGCCAAAGTAGCAGACCCGTAGAGAGTAACCCTCTAGAGTGTAGTAAATGTGGTGGGATACATGTGGGCCAGTCCTTAGTAGGTTCAGGTGCTTGTTTAAGGTGTGGAAAGCCTGAACATATTCTTAGAGATTTCCCAGCAGCCAGACAGGGTTATGATAGGGGCTGAGGCCCGACCTCCAGTTCAGAAGCTCCACCAACATGCCCAGTTCAGAAGGGGGCATTTACTAGTGCGGGTGACGGACAACGCCAAAATAGATTTTATGCCCTAGCATCCCGTCAGGAGTAGGAGGTCTCTCTAGATGTAGTCACTGGAATGTTATGATTGTTCCCCTTGATGTATATGCATTGTTAGATCTAGGGGAAACTTTCTCTTTTTTGACGCCCTATGTTACTAGTAGTTTCGGAGTCAGTCCCAAAATCTTATCAGAACCCTTCTCAATCACTACTCTAGTTGGTAATTCAGTTATAGCTAGACGGGTGTATAGAAACTTCCCTATCACTGTCCTTCAGAAGGTCACCTCAGTAGATTTAGTAGAGTTATCCATGACCGATTTTGATGTTATCCTTAGCATGGATTGGTTATATGCATGTTATGCCTCAGTCAATTGTAGAACCCCTGCGTGCAGTGGAGTTCAGATTTTCGAGTAAACCAGTTTTAGAGTGGAAGGGTAGTTCAACTATACCTGTAGGCCGATTCATTTCCTACCTTAAGGCCAGAAAGATGATTTCTAAGTGTTGCGTGTACCATCTAGTTAGGGTTAAGGATGCTACATCTGAAACCCCGACTATCCAGTTAGTTCTCGTAGTGTGTAAGTATCAAGAAATGTTTCCATATGACTTATCAGGAATCCCTTTCTAGTGGGAAATTGATTTTGGTATTGACATTCTTCCCGATATGCAACCTATATCTATTCCTCCTTACAGAATGGCCCTGACCGAGTTAAAGGAGTTGAAGGAGCAATTGAAGGACCTTTTAGACAACGGTTTCATTAGACCTAGCAAATCCCCATAGGGTGCGCTAGTTCTCTTTGTCTGCAAGAAGGATGGTTCTCTTCGTATGTGCATTGATTATCGGAAATTGAACAAGGTTACCATCAAGAACAGGTGTACTCTCCCCAGGATTGATGATTTATTTTACCAGCGTCAGGGTGCTAAGTGCTTCTCAAAGATAAATCTCAGATTCGGATATCATCAGCTCAGGGTTTGGGAGAGCGATATTACAAAAATAGCCTTCAGGACTTGGTATGGACATTACGAGTTTGTAGTTATGTCTCTTGGACAAACTAATGCTCCTGTAGCTTTTATGGATTTGATGAACAGGGTGTTCAAGCCATACTTGGATATGTTCGTGATTTTGTTCATAGATGACATCCTTATATACTCTTGGAGCAAGGAGGAGCATTCCGCTCACTTGAAGGTGGTGCTACAGACCTTGAAGGATCATCAGTTATATGCCAAATTCATTAAATGTGAATTTTGGTTAAACTCAGTGGCATTTTTGGGCCATGTGGTGTCAAGTGAGGGCGTATAGGTAGACTCTCAAAAGATAGAAGAGGTAAAGAATTGACCTAGACCGGTGAATCCTTCGGATATCAGGAGTGTCTTGGGTTTAACGGGTTACTCTTGGAGATTTGTTGAGGGGTTTTCATCCATTGCAGCACCATTGACTAAATTGACCCAGAAGAATGTGAAGTTTCAATGGTCAGAGGCCTGTGAGAAGAGCTTCTAAGAGTTGAAGACTCGACTCACCTCAGCACCTATTTTGACCCTACCTGAGGGTATTGATGGGTTTGTGGTATATTGTGATGCTTCGAGGATCGGCCTTGTTTGTGTATTGATGCAGTATGGTAAGGTTATAACATATGCTTTCAGGCAGCTGAAGGTCCATGAAAAGAACTACCCAACTCATGATCTTGAATTGGCGGTGGTAGTATTTGCCTTGAATATTTGGAGACACTATCTGTATGGGGTCCATGTAGATGTGTTTACGGACCACAAGAGCCTACAATACATGTTTACCCAAAAGGATTTGAATCTACGTCAGCGGAGGTGGTTGGAGCTTCTTAAAGATTATGATATGAGTGTCTTTTACCATTTGAGTAAGGATAATGTGGTGGCAGATGCCCTTAGCAAGTATTCCATAGAGCGTTTGCCCTATATAGACAAGGACATGAAAGATTTAGTGAAATATGTGCATCGACTTGAACAGTTGGGAGTTCATCTTGTTGACTCGAAGGACGGTGGTGTCATTGTACAAAATGGGTCAGAATCATCTTTGGTGATCGATGTTAAGGCTAGGCAAGATGAGGATCCTATTTTGGTGAAGTTGAAGGAAGTCGTTCAGTATTAGAAGGTAGAAGTCTTCTCCAAAATGGGAGATGGTGTGCTTCGATATCAGGGTTGTGCATTCTAGATGTTGATGATTTGAGAGATCGGGTGTTGCACGAGGCTCATGGTTCCAGATACTCTATACATCCAGGTGCCACCAAGATGTACCATGACCTACGAGAAGTCTAATGGTGGAATGGCATGAAGAAGGACATAGCAGAGTTTGTGGCTAAGTGTTTGAATTATCAGCAGGTGAAGGTTGAGTACTAGAGACCAGGAGGTGTACTTCAAGACATCAGTATCCCTACTTGGAAGTGGGAGGAGATCAATATGGACTTCATTACAGGGTTGCCTCATACTCACCAATAGTATGACTCTATTTGGGTGGTTGTGGATAGATTGACCAAGGCAACCCATTTCTTACCGGTCAAAACTATCGATTCAGCAGAGGATTATGCTAAATTATACATTCGGGAGTTAGTTAGGTTGCATGAGTGCAATTTTCCATCATATCAGATAGAGGCAATCAGTTTACCTCCCAATTTTGGGAGTCATTTCAAAAGGGACTCGGTACTCAGGTCAAGCTTAGCACAAGATTTCACCCGCAGACAAATGGTCAGGCCGAGCAGACCATTCAGACTCTTGAGGACATTTTTAGAGGGTGTGTGATTGATTTCAAGGGTATTTGGGATGATCATTTGCCTCTTATTGAGTTTGCTTATAAACAACAACTACGATTCAAGCATTCAGATGGCTCCGTTTGAGGCTCTTTATGGGCGGAGATGTAGATCGCCTATTGGTTGGTTTGACTTCAGTGAAATTGTGATGATAGGACAAGATTCAGTCCATGATGCTATGCAGAAAGTTCAGCCTATGAGGGACAGGTTGAAAATAGCTCATAGTCGCCGAAAGCCCTATGCGATTGTAAGGAGGAAGGATCTTGAGTTTGAAGTCGACGATTGGGTGTTTCTAAAGGTGTCTCCCATGAAGGGAGTGATGAGGTTCGGAAATAAATGGAAACTCAGTCCCCGTTATGTTGGTCCGTATCGGATTGTGAAACGGGTTGGCAAGGTAGCATATGAGTTAGAGTTGCCCTCAGAATTAGCTTCAGTTCATCCAGTTTTCCATGTACCGCTCTTAAAGAAGTATTTGGGTGATCCAACTCTGGTCATTTCGGGGGACAGTGTTGGTGTGAAGGACAACATTAGTTATGAGGAGGTTCCCGTGGAAATAGTGGATCGTCAGGTTCATAAGCTAAGAAACAAAGAAGTAGCTTCAGTCAAGGTCTTATGGAGTAATCAGCATGTTGAGGGAACTACGTGGGAAGCCGAAGAATATATGATGACTAAATACCCGCATCTATTCCCTTTCGGCTCAGTTTCAGCTTGAGATATCAGTTTCCTCCATAGTACTCTATTTAGTTTCATGTCCAGCTCATGTGTCCAAGTTTCTTTCATGTTAATGTACGTATGTGTGATTTACAAATTTAGTTCAGACATGTATTTTAGTCCAGAGTCAGTTACTTCGTTAGTTTCAGCTTAAATGTTCAATATTTGGCATAAGAGTTGCATTTTTCCCAGTTTTTCAGTATGTTTACCCACATCCGAAGTCGAATGTTTTCAAAGGGGAGATATTGTAATACCCCCAGAAGTGCCTAAGACTAGACTCGAGATTTGAGATGAAAGTAGCAGGAAATTTGAAAAATCTTCTTAGGACAACTAGTTGTACGGGTCGTTGGTAGGACTAACGACCCATGGAAGGTGCCCGTGGGGTGAAGCTGCAAAATCGGACTGGGAAGTAATGGGTCTCAGAATGACCCATTGGTTGTTGTAACGAGTTGTTGGATGGGAGTCATTGTGAGGTTGGTCTTGATCAGGGAGGAAGTAACGAGCCATGGGATGACTCATTGTTGGGAGCAACGAGCCGTTGTCAGCGTCCATTGAGAGGAATCCCAGGATAGGTCAGTGGTGATGACGACTGCCAGCGATGAGTTGTTGGAGCTTGTACCGACTTGTCCTGTCCGGTCATGGTAGAGGGACCTGAGACCAGAATCAGGGATGAGACAACGAGGGGTTTAATTGACTGTGAGAACCAGTAGTGGTCCGTTGTGACGCCTGTTTCCACTGGTAGTTCAATTCTTTCAGAAATTTCATTAAGGATATTTTCGTCATTCCTAAGCCCTAGGTTCCTAAAGTACATCGTTTTAAGCTTAAAATAGTGTGTTTTAAGAAGGGTTAAGTCATTCTAAGCCTATTCCAAATCATGCATGCAAGCTTAGAGGTTTAAGGAGTGATCAAGCCTAGTTTCTTCAAGGTTCTTCCCCAAATCTCCATAGGGCAATGAAGGAAGTTGTGAAATCATATTTCTTCAGGTATGTAAGGCTATGGATGGGTGGAGTTGTCCACACCCATGCCCAATTCTCTCTCAATTCATGAAAATTCTAATTGATGAATTTATGGGGTTTTAAACCAATGTATGAATTCTCTAAGTTTCAATCATGGTTTGATCTAAGCATGTTTCTAGTGTTGAATTATGATTAATGGGCAGATTTTCAATGTTTTAGATTATAATTATGTTTTTAAGTTTTATAAATTATGATGCTCATCCATGAATGTTCATGAAAGTTGAGATCTATGAAATATGTATTCAATCATGATGAGATGTTTATGAGGAAAGTATGTTTCCAAATTACTCATGTCTATGTTCATGTTTTCGAATGATTAAGTCTATGTCAAGTGTGTTTAAGTATTGGGAAAGCCCATATGATCAAGTATGATTCATGATTTATCTAAATTTCATGTATTAGCTTACCACATGGTTTTGGAGTCTAGACTCCCACTATTTTCAGCTTGTGGTATNCATATGATCAAGTATGATTCATGATTTATCTAAATTTCATGTATTAGCTTACCACATGGTTTTGGAGTCTAGACTCCCACTATTTTCAGCTTGTGGTATGGTTTGAGCCAAGGATCCTCATGTTATGATTTCAGATTTATGTATGAATGTTATTAGTTAGCTTCGTCATTAGACGATGGTTCAACTTCATTGAAAAATGATGGAGAGCATATGCATGTTTTTGGGAGTAGTGTCTAGCACCGAGTAAGCTAAGAGTCAGTCAACCCTGTGCCTCAGAACTACGTTCCATCGTAGGTTTACATATATACTTTGGGACTTCCTTAGAGCTTCCCCTGCCCCAAGGGGCCTTGAGCTTGATATCGATATCATGGTAGCATCCTTATCCCTGGCAAAGCTTTGGACATCTCTGCCCACTTGAGTGTGATTGTCGGGACCACGTAAGCTCTATCGTGGTAATGTTGGTTATATGACAAGTCTCCCATTATTCCTCATGATTTCAGTTATGCGTGTTCATCAGTCATGATATTATGTCTTCAGCAGGTTTGACCCAATGTTCAGTTTTACTTATGATTATCAGTTTTGAGCTTTGGGTCATTCGATTCAGTTATGATGTTCAGTTATGTTCATATCATGATTTCAGAAAATAGCATGCAAGCCCTACTCTCAGAATCTTATCTTTATTATGTTTTATGATATGCATGATTTATGATTTTACTTACTAGCAGTTTTACTTACCCTGCATACTTGGTACATTCTACATACTGACCGCATACTCTATGTTGTATCATTTTATGACACAGGCTCCGATATCCAGACTCAGTCTCGCCGCTAGACAAATTCCCAGCACTTGTACTTCCCGATCAGAGTTTGTGTGTCCTCATCTTTCGAGGGCCTTTTTTTATAAGATATGTTCAGTATTTTCAGTTTTCAGACTATAGTAAGTTAGTTGGGGTCTTTTCCCATCAATTTGTTAGTATTAGAGGCTTTCAAACATAGTATGTATTAAGCTTCAGACATATGCATGTATTCAAATGTTATGTGATGTTTAGACTTCTGCTATGTTAATTATGTTGATCTTCCATTTTATTTTGAATGAGTTAGATGTTATGTTCATGTCATGGGTTAACTTGGAGCCTCTCGAGGTTGTTTGTCCCGTGTCTCGATCCGGGTCTATGTTCGAGTTGTGATGAATTTCAAGACTCACTCCAAAACTAACAATAACATAAGGAGTCACAAAAGATAAAGTATCCCCTGGATCTAACAATGCATACACATCAAGATGGAATACTCGTAGCATACCAATGACCACATCAGGGGAGACCTCCTGCTCCTGACGAGATTATAGGGCATAAAATTTATTTTGGTGTTGGCCGCCACCTGCACTAGACGAGGTGCTCTGCTGAGATGGGTGAGCTGTTAGGGCTGCTGAATAGTAGTTAGGGCACGTCCTCTAATATCACCCTGTCTGGATGAAGGACTGTCTCTAAGCATAAGTACGGGCTTCCCACACCCGAAACAACTATTAGTACCAACCATGCACTCGCCAAGGTGCTTCCTTCCACACTTCCTACAATCTAAAAAAGTGTGCTCCCCTGACATGCTCCTCTGCCCGCTAGATCCTGCCACGCTGCCCCTGTGATCTCCTTTCGATTTGGATGGAACACTAGCCGATGAGGGAGCTGGGGCTAACGACCTCTGGTGAAACGGAGGTTGATGTTCACCATGGGAGCTCAGCTGGAACTATCCATGGATCGCTGTCCTTGCCCTCTTGGCCTCTCTCTACTCTTTCATCTGCTCCGCCTCTATCTGCTGGGAATATATGAGATGCTGGGACAAACTGGCAACATAAAACTAAAATGATAGACGCCCCCAAATGATAAGAACTAAACCAAGGCAGGACTTAACTGGGATGATAGGGGAAGCGAGCTATTGGAGAGATTGAGATGGATCACCTGAACCTATATCATGAAATGATATAGTATAAAGTATCTGGTCAGTACTTTGAATATACTAAATATGCAAGGTAAGTAAAACCTGCTTAGTAAATGATAACTGAAATCATGTTGATAATATAAATCATTAGATCATGAGAGTAGGGACTGTATGCTAAAAGCTGTATCTGAGACATACATAGTCATAAGATGGTTGTCATAACTGAGCATAGTGACCCAAGATTGAGAAATAGAAATCATATGAGTTGCTGTAGCTGAAATCATAAGTAAAATCTCATAAACTGATCATTGGGTCAGATCTACTGTAAAACATAATATCATAAGTCATGAACATGAGTAACTGAAATTATGACGAACAATGGGAGATTCATCATAACCAACAACTACCATGTATGAGAGCATGATGATCTCACGTCTTGCCCACGTAGAGGAGAGCCATCCTAATACTTGGTAGGGTGAAGAAAGAATAAGGTTTGATATCACGGTGTGCCCTCTAGCGGGGGAAATACTCTTTTGAGAGGTCCCAAATAGATACCTATGTTGGCACGTAGTTCTGAGATTGGGGAACCTCGGAATCACTAGCCTACTATGTCACGCCCCGAGTCTATACCCCGGATGGAATACGATACTTAGAGTCACAAGTAAGACCAAGACAAGCCATGGACTATCATAACAATGGTAATCTGAGTAATATCATAGCGGAAGCTTTAAAAAATAATAAAATAAAATATTTATGATAAAGAACTAAATCATAAAGCTTTAATACAACTGAAAATGAAACTAAAAATCTGAATCAGTGTCTATGTCTGAAAGCCATCTATTTGATGAGTTGCTGGGACAAGCCCCCAGCTAACTTTAAGTCTAACTGAAAGAAAAAAATTACTGAAGTATAATAATCATTGTCCTCGAAAGATGAGGACTAACCACTGGTGTAGCTGAAAACTCCTGGATGCAATTTGCTAATGGTGCTAAGTTTGAGAACTTGCAGTTGTATCATAAAACGGTATAGCATAAAAGGTATGTGTCAGTACTTTGAATGTACTAAATAAGTAGGAGAATACTTTGAATTTACTGAATAAGTAGGAGAAACCATAACACGGAGAGTAAAATAATTGAAATGTAGAGACATGCAATGACCAACTGAGATGCTGAACTGAATAAACTGAAATATAGTGAGATGGTCAAAATGACCCCGTCTGATGGTCAAAGACATTCTCTAAATCTAAGATACTGATCTGAATTACTATACTGAACTGATATGAACTGAGTAATCTGAAATTGCTCTGAGCTACGTTAATTTGAAACTGAACTAAAATGAGCTAATCTGAGACTAAATTGATTAGTGGGAGAGTCTATAACCGACATATAACCACATGAGCTAAATGTGGAGTTTGATAATGCCCAAAATATATCATTCATGCAAAGAATATACACGGCCGAAGTATCAAGACAAGTAACCCGATGAGTGCCGGGGTCGAATCCCACGAGGACTAGGGGATGATAATTACAAGTGTCGGTTGAGAAATTGACGTTAGCTTGCACCACGTAGATTCAATATAAAAACAAATAAAATTGGGGGAATTGAAATTTGTAGAGAATTATATTGGGTGTTTAGTGAAATAAAACAACAAGATCAGCCAAGATGTCAATAAGAGTGTGAAAGACTAGAGGTGCGGTGTAGATGAAATACTATCTAGATTGGGACATGCTAGGTCATCTTATGTGTTCAACAAGTGTAAATAATCTCGAAAAGTGGGTAATTATAGCTTTTCAGCCTTCTAATTACCTCTCACTAGAGCTTTTTCAAACCTCTAGTCACGATTTAGCTCAACCCAATTTGATTTGAAATAGTAATTGCACTAATTTCTAGCTATTAGCTGCTATTAAGGAATGAGAATGCAATTTCAGCTATTTCTAGCCCAATATCACAATCTCGTATCCACACCCACTATTAAATTCTCTTCCAATACTTAATTATTCTTTACAAGCAACAATCAAGCAAGAATAAATAGACTCATTTCATAATCAATAGATCTTCCTTTATAGATTGAAGAGAAACTAATAGATTTACATTTATTTGAATAATATGAAGATGACTCTAGCAATACCCAATCTAATTAAGTATTCATCATTACACACCTCTAGTTAATGATTTAGCTACTCATGAT
>JACEIK010000429.1:430296-440680 GCA_018107945.1 Datura stramonium | reverse complement strand
TGCAGTTAGCGAGAGTCGTGGTAGTTCAGTTCGAAAGGAAAGGCAGTTCAGTCATCCGCGGGTAGAAATCCTAAAAAAGGAAAGTATGCTATCTCTCCTACTATGCTTCTGAGTCCCAATTTCTTGAAAATGAGAAGGGGCGTCAAATTTATGCTAGCGTCAAGATCACATAGAGCTTTTTTAACACACATATCCCAATTGTACATGGGATTGTGAAAGCTCTTGGGTCTTCCCCTTTGGGGGCAAGATTACTCATCATCACCGCACTACAATGGTGCATTTTCACTCTATTACCTACATCAACCACCTTTTTCTTCTTTAGTAATTCTTTCATAAACTTTGCATAACCGAGCATTTGGAGTAGAGCATCCACTAACGGTATATTTATGGACAACTTGCTAAACATGTCAACAAACTTTTTGAGCTAGTCCTTCTTTTTCTTGACCAACCACTGTGGATAAGGAGGTGAGATTCTTGATTCAACCTATCGTCAATTGGGGCCTACATGCCCTCCTCATCATTATCAGCATGTGAGAGGATTTCATCATCCTTTCCCTCTCCTTCCTCATCAATTTTTTCTTTATTCCTTAGAGTCATTGGCATTTTGTTGACTTCGTCTTCTTCATCTGATTTCGGGTTATCAACCTCTTTAGGCTTCACTGGGGCCTCTCCAATCAACTTGCCACTCCTAGTGATAATAGCCATGCATTGACCATCGTTCTTTGGATTAGGCATTGTGTCACTAGGTAATGTTCCCTTCATCTGGGGGTTCATTTGAGCCGACAAGTGATTCATTTGGGCCTCCAAATGCTTGATGGAGGCGGAATGTGAACTCACTGTTTGGGCAAGGTTAGACAACTCCCCTCTTAATTCTTTCACCCCGCTCTCAGTCGACTCAACCTTCTTTAGAACTCTCGATAGCATTTCTTCCATTTTTGAGTTACCCGCATCACTCACGCCCGACTGATTGTGGGGATTCCCAACCTTTGGAGGGGGAACATATGGGTTCAAACTCCTATGATAGCAATCACCCTCTTGGGTTGGCTCTCTATTACCCCACCTTTCATTCCTTTCGGGCCATCCCTGTGGCTCAAGATTTCTCCAACCTTGGTTGTCATCCCTTGGGCGCCATGGGCCTTTGTTTTGCTCCTTGGAATCTAGGTCGAGGACCTCCCATCTGGTTGCCCATGTATTGGCATTCCTCTTCATATCTTGGCAGTGATGACTCTCCCTCATATTGTAAGGGACCTTGCATTCCCACAGCATCACCACCTTGTGCCCTGCTCCCATCACGTGTTTTGTCATCAATTCTAATTGTGTTATCATCTTGGCAATATTCTCATCCCATTCTTCATCCCTTTTTCGCAACTCAGCAGCCAATGCACTTGAGCTGATTTCATGAGTGGACACATTTGTTTCTCTCATGTGCCAAGCCCTATTGGTCTTTGTCATTTTGTCTAGGAGGGCTTTGGCAAACCCATATGTTTGATCCATAATAGAACCACCAGCTAGGTTGTCGGCCACGGACTTGTTGATTGAATCAAGGGCCCTGTAGTAGCTTTGGAGAAGCACTCCATCTGGCAATCCATGATTTGGGAAAAGAGCAACCTTCTTTTTAAACCTTAACCATGCCTCGTGCAAAGGCTCTCCCAGTTCTTTCCCGAAATTTGCAATATCATCCCTCAGATGAAGCATCTTTGATGGAGGAAAAAAGAGGTCCAAGAAGGCCTCGGTTAACTCCTGCCATGAAGTAATACATCTTGGAGGGAGTTCCTCTAGCCACATTGTTGCCTCCCCTGTCAGTGAAAAAGGAAAGAGTCTCAACCTGATTAACTCTTGAATGATATTTGTTATGTTGAAGGGCTGACATATTTCCAAGAAGTTTCTCAAATGTTGATTCGCTTCTTCGCTTGGATTTTCGCCAAAGAGCCCCTCAATTTGCAACAAGTGCAGCATGGTACTTGTGACATGAAATACTGCATTCCCTACCATCGGTGGTAGGTGAATGGCTCCCGCAACTTTGGACATCACCAGATTATCTTCCTCGAGTTCTATATTACCTTCCACTGAGCTATCCCCTGCATGGAAATGATGACTCATGTGCTTATGAGATCCTAACAACGTAGCAAACTCACGTCAAGTAGCTATGATGCAAAACTGATGTGCTGTGGATTTACAGCACTTTCGACGCTCAATATTGAGAAAATAGCATGGACATAGGTATATTTATATGGATATAAGGCATTTTTCCTTTGGTTACAGGATAAATTGGTGTTGGAGCTAAAATGTAAAAAAGATAGCCTGAAAGTGTACAAAATAGGCTCAACTCACACTTCACAGTACGAGCCGTAGGAAGGTCTTATGAGTTGTACTGCTGGTCGTGAGAAGTTGCACCAAGCTAAGGATGAAGAGGTGCATTATACGAGTCTCAGTACGAGTCGTACTGTCATGACCCAAGCGTAGACCCGGATCGTAGACACGAGACAAGGGACCCCGAGAGACCCCAAGACAACCCATGGCATAAGAATTCAACTAACTCATTTAATAATCAAGAAGAAACCATAATTAAAACTCAGTGAAAGTCTCATACAACAAAAAATAAGAATAATGTCCGAAGCTATACATACATAAGTCTGAAACCCTCTAATCTGGATGAGTTGATGGGATAAGACCCCAACTAACTTAACAATACTGAAACTGAAAATACATAAAGGAAAATGATAGTTTAATCCTCGAAAGATGAGGACTCACTAACCAAACAAGTGCTAACTTTGATGAGAGACTACGAGCGGGGTTGAACCTGAGAATCGGGTCCTGCATCATGAAACGATGCAACATAGAAAGTATGCGGTCAGTACGTGGAATGTACCGAGTATGCAAGGTAAGTAAAACCGCTCTAGCAACTTAAATCATTTAAAAACATTTCATGCATATCATAAGATTTCAAGTATAAGTAGAAGGGCTACATGCATTCATTCTGAAATAAAAATCTTATCATGACAGGACCATGCTTAGCTTTACAACATCATGACCGACTTGAATGACTCAAAGTTGAACATAACATTTATATCAAAAGCTGAAAAATGAGTCAAAACTTGCTTTGTGAATATACATGCATAAGATAATTGGAATGAGTGATGAATATGCAATCTGAATGATTTAGACAGTGGGAGACTCGTCACTTAACCGACATACCACAATAGAGCTTAGGTGGTACCAACTATCACACTCAAGTTGGAAGAACCATCCATAACCTTGTTAGGGCGGTGGACGATACCATGATATCGATATCAAGCTTAAGGGCCAATCGGGCCAGGGATAGCTCACAAGGGAGGTCCCAATAATATAATAGTATCAACCTACGTTGGCGTATAGTTCTGAGGCATAGGGTAATATACCCTTAACCCGCTCGGTGCTAGACTCTTCTCCCAAAAGAATACAATGCTCTACATCGTATATAACGAAGCTCAACATCGTCAATTGAAGAAGCTCAACATCATCCAATGACGAAGCTCAATATAAAATCATGAATAACTCAACATCGTATGAAACAAAGCTCAACATTGTCTATTGACAAAACTCATAATGAACTCATACATAGACTAGACATCATAAGGATATGAAGCTCAACATTGTCTATTGACAAAGCTCAATAATCACCTACATCTTAATTATGAATTCATGCATATGAGAAGCTTTATTTCGAAACATACCACAAGCTCAATCATAGGTGGGAGAATATACTCCAAATCATGTGGTAATATACATGTAGAAATATTTACTCAACATACCAAAAGATATAATTTATAGTAAAAATTGGGAAATTTCACTTCAAACAATGTGGTAAGCTTATGTCGGGAAAACATCAAAATCAACATGTGGGCATCACCGAAAGCTTTATTATACTTGAATCTAATCAATTCATTTGAAATCAACATAATCATGGGTAGTTTTAGAAACATGCTTTTCATCATCAACCTCATCATCATCACACATTTTTCATAAATCACTTATTTTATGAACTCGTCATCCATGGGCGTTTTAGATTCAAAATTTGGAAAACAATTTTTATAAGGAAAAATAACTTAGAATCCGCCCAAGCTTCATAATCCATAAATATAAATAAAATCTAATCATACCCATGCATAGAGATTGAAGAATCATGAAATTGGGTAAAACCCCATACTTGATCATAAACCTTTCATCATATTTTGATAGAGATTGGGCATGGGTGTGGAAGGAAGACAACCATTTAAAACCCTACATACCTGGGAGGGATTATTCTAACACTTTCTGATTTCCCAAGATGAGATCCCTTGACTTGTATTGAAGATCCAAGAAGAATTGAGAAGTTGGAGGTTATGAACCCTAGCTCCTTCTTGAGAGTAAATCTAATCTAAGTATGTTGAAGAGAGTAAGGATTTAGGCTAGGTTAATCCCTTTAATCTGACCTTAAAGAAGCCCAAAAAGAAGTCATATAGGAGTTAGAAGCATAGGAGTTTACCAAAATTCCCCAAAACTATCGAAATAAAACCTGTAACTGACAGTTACCACGACCAACAGTACGAGTCGTAGGTTGATTGTACGACTCGAACTGAGACTCGTACCATGCCTGCTGCAGCTTCACTAAATCACTCATAACTTTTTACTCCAAACTCCGATTGACACAAGGTAAGATGTGTTGGAAATAAGACTCAAAGGGCTTCAATTTTATGTGCTTAATCACCCAAAAACATTTTGTAACATAGGAGCTATGATCGTTTGAAGTTGACCCTTATACGAACCAATACGAAAAAACCCAATCGGTAAGAAAGCTCTCAACTCAACTTCATGCTAGAGGTTCGTTATGACTTTAAGTTGCATCCAATGCACTTATTACACTTTGGAATTAATCTTAGCACCTTGTTTCCATAAATTCATCGGGTGTGGGTCTATCCACATACCTAGAAGGGTTCCTAACTTAACCCGAAAGTCTAAGGCATTATAATATATCAACTCACGACTGAACCAACGATTCACACCATCATATTAGGACTCGTACCATGAGTTGTACTTCCAACCTATGGTGTCCTCCAGTGACTAATGAGTCCATTTTCCCCAACTCTCTGAATATTTCCACAATTCGTACCACGACCCATAACTCCATCCTATGAGTTGTACTATTACCCGTACAATCATTCACATGATAACTCTGAAGACTTGCTACGACTTCTAGCCACGGGTCGTACCACCATACTACGACTCGTAGTGGGGACTCGTGGTTAGGAAACAACTTATCTGATTTGGACCATGGGTCTTCCTACGAACCGTACTACCAACCTACAACTCGTAGGTTAAGTCGTACTGAAGTAAATTTTCCAGCTTTTCCTACTAATCACACTTCAAATCTCAAGACTAGTCTTAGGAACATTTGGGGTATTACAATATCTCTCCCTTGGGAACATTCATCCTCGAATGTGGGTTAAGCATACTGAAGAACTAGGAAAAGAACTGCCATCCCAAATACTGAACATCTGAAGCTGAAAACTGATGGAGTGATTGACTCTGGGTTGATACACATGATTCAACTGAATTCATGAGACATACATACATGCTAAGACATGAATGGAACTGTTATACACGACTTGACATAAAACTGAATAAAGTTCTAAGGATGAAATTTATACCTCCAACTGGAACTGAGTTGGTAGGACAAGATACCGGTATTTAGCAATCATATCTGCATGGACTTCCCACATGGCTCTCTTAATAATCTTATTCATCCACAAGACTTTCACCTAGGCTACTTCCTTGTCCCTCAACTTACAAACCTGATGATTAAGGATTTCAACTGGTACCTCCTCATAGGTAAGGTTGTCCTTCACCCTAACTTCCTTTACCAGAACCACTAAAGATGGATCTTCGATGCATTTCTTCAGCAAGGACACATAAAACACCGGATGTACTGAAACTAACTCCGCTGGTAGCTCCAACTCATCGGTCACCTTGCCAACACGTCTCACAACCCTATATGGCCCAACCTACTGGGGACTAAGCTTCCCCTTCTTTCCAAACCCTCAAAGAATCAAGAAATCTCTACTTGTCTCAAAATGAAGCTCAAGCATCAAATTATGATCTTGCCCTTCCTTAACCACTCCGAATGATTGAAATCTGGTCAAATACGTATTCTACGTAAGAAAATAAAATCATGGACACCCATATTGATATACTTCTATATCGGGCCCAAAAAGTCAATCCAAAAGTCAACCCCAAGCCCATAAAGGCAAAACTGAAATTTTATTTGAAAATCATATTACCCATAATGTAAATAACCCAAATATGAAATTTCATCCAAAAAGGAGCTCAAATAGACTTTGAATTCATCAAAATACGGTCTCTTAACTCTAGACCAAAAATCTTCAATTTTCCTTCAATAAATTCACGGATACAAATGAAAACCAACTGAAAAAATTATGGAGAAATACCAAATTAAGTATTAGATACTTACCCCCTTGTTAACTAGAGAAAAATGCTTCAAAAATCACTCAATTCCGAACTCCAGAACTCCAAATATATTCGAAATACTAAATAAACACAGTCTGTGCAAAAATACACTGCTTAGGTATTTATATAGGGCTGCATCAGCACCACACCAGCAACTTTAATTTTTACTATAATCGCCATAACTTCATCATACGAACTCGAAATGCGATGATTCTTTTTCCTATAGTTCCCAAATAATGATATGGACCTAGTCGTTCAATCAGAACTCCATTTGGTGCTCGTTTGCTTAGTCAAACATTATTTTTTACTTATTCAAGAATTATTTTATTTTTTGTAATAAAACCCGATCTTGACTTACCAAAATTGCACCAAAATTTCCAGTTAACTCCTATAATTCATGCTAAAAATTTTGAAAGTCCCGGAATAATTTTTCGATCTCAAAAATTAAAAACGAACCTCTGAGTAGTCACACTTTATGCTTAAAATCATGCTAAGCACACAAACGTTCAAATCCACCCGAAACTCATCTGGAATCCTCTGGTCACAAACCAAATATGCAATTCAATCATAAAACACATTCCGGACCTGTTGGAATCATCAAATCACCGTTAAGAGGTCGTTTTGATTGAAAGTTGACTGTAGTCAAACTTAGCTTTCTCAAAGCTAATAAATCCAACCAAAGTTTCAAATCACTTCCGAACACCTCGGGATCCATGAAAACTACCCAAATAAGTCATAAATCACCATCCGAATCTAACAAAATTTTCAAAACCCAAATTCGAGATCGTTAACCTGAAATGTTGACTTTGGTCAAACCTCTCAAACTTCACCTTCCAAAAACTAAAAATCTTATCCAATCTTTATTGGATCATCTTGGAAATTGTGTCATCCATGTCCGCAAGTCATAAGTAGAAAAATAAAGATACGGAAAGGTTAAAACCAGGGAAATGGGTAAAAAATAACAAAATGACCATGTGGGTCGTTACACTTCCAGGCTTGGCTAATAATTGCGCTCCTGAACTTCTACATACCCGAAACTTATGGCAGGGATAGGGAGTTATCCTGAACGTACACCTTTTAACCATCATTTCTATCATGGGGAAACATTCATAGGTGTTAGAGTAAGGAAATTATTCAAGAAATATAAGCTGAGCATATACTTGATATAACACGATCTTATGAGCCGATGAGGCAAATCTTAATGAATGAGTCTATAGAGATGAGCATGCTGCGAGACATGAGTTTACATACATAACTAGACACATGACATGAAGTTGAGATTTATGAAATCACGAAAGAAGACTGGAATCACCATCTGAAGTAGTTACTTCTCATTCTATGAATCTGAGTACGAATACATGTAAGGAGTACTCGGAACTTAGGCATTGGCATAACTTGTTCACATACAACATGAGTAGAGTATTTTATAGGCTGAAGTACGAAAGCACACTTGAATAAGCGTGGATCGATCTCCCATAGTTACTGATCCTGGACCTTCACACTTGAAACTCAAGGCATGACCTGGTCCTTCACTTATAATCTCCCCTTTAGCTTAAAGGTCATCATTATGAGGATTGGTCCCTTTTTAAGGCTAGACAGAAATCACTATCTCTTGACTTTCCATTTGCCTCTAAGGCTATCACAGAAAGCTTCATACTTCTCTAGTCGTACTCCCCCACTCTTTTGGTTCCTTACTTCAAGTTCATGAATTCTTTTGCCTTAGCTTTTCTTAAATCCTGCAGGGAGAAAAGACTCGAGTGCGCCTCTTATTCCACTGACTGGCGTTATTCTTTGGAGTGTGAATACACGAGTTAGAAAGATAGAAAGATATTTCATCACACGACATAAATCATGAAAGGAGGGAACATTTCCTAAAACATTTCATAGCCCCTTTGTCATAAGTGTGGCGCGCTTCACAACTATGGAAAAGATCTACTTAATGCGGCTTTTAGACACACTAGTACACCTCAAACATATGGCTCTGATACCATGTTTTTCACGACCCAAGCGTAGACCCGGATCGTGGACACGGGACAAGGGACCCTGAGAGACCCCAAGTCAACCCATGACATAAGCATTCAACTAACTCATTTAATAATCATGAAGAAAACATAATTATAACTCAGAAAAAGTCTCATATAACAGCACATCAGAATAATGTCCGAAGTTATACATACATAAGTCCGAAAGCCTCTAATCTGGATGAGTTGATGGGACAAGACCCCAACTAACTCAATAATTCTAAAACTGAAAATACATAAAGGAAAATGATAGTCTAGTCCTCAAAAGATGAGGACTCACCAACCAAAAAAGTTCTAACTCTGATGAGCGACTTTCGTTAAATCTCGTCTAATACTAATATCTAATAACTAACTAATCTAACAATCTAAAATCTAATAATAAGTAATAAATTAAGGTTCTATTGGAACACGGAACAAAGGGGACAATATACGGGATGGGTAGAAAGAGTTGTGATACTTGGCTTGATTCAGGGAAACTACAAACTATAGGATAGAAAAGAATATACCAATCCTAAGGATCCGTAGGATTAATNCTAGGTAAGTATATACTTAGTCAAAATATATGCAATAGAATCTTTGTTGTATTCGGCTCAATCCTTTTAGTAAAAGATTGGGCCGAGTTTAATTGCAATTTAATTAAGAGAACGAAGGATAATTACTTGTGTTCTTTCTCCTTATCCTTTTTATGTCCTGCTAATTTATCTGCTAATGTCTACTATTTTTACTTATCCAAAACGTCCACTGTTGCAAAATTAAATACGATCTCTTTCCATACCTCACAAGCAGCAGCTAGTTCCGAGCTCCATTTGGAAGCCTCGCGAATAATCTCATTACCTTCTAGAGCAAGATCACGTCCTTCATTATGAGATTTTAAACATGCTTCTAGAGTTACTCTATTAGCTACGGCACCTGGCGCATTACCCCAAGGATGTCCTAAAGTTCCTCCACCGAACTGTAGTACGGAATCATCCCCAAAGATTTCGGTCAGAGCAGGCATATGCCAAACGTGAATACCTCCTGAAGCCACCGGTAGAACACCTGGTAAAGAGACCCAATCTTGAGTGAAATAAATACCGCGACTTCGATCTTGTTCAACAAAATCATCACGCAGTAAATCAACAMAGCCCAAAGTTATGTCTCTTTCACCTTCAAGTTTACCTACTACGGTACCAGAGTGAATATGATCTCCACCAGACATACGTAACGCTTTTGCTAATACCCGGAAGTGGATACCATGATTCTTCTGTCTATCAATAACCGCATGCATTGCATGGTGGATGTGAAGAAGTAGACCATTATCTCGGCAATAATGAGCCAAGCTAGTATTTGCGGTGAATCCCCCCTTTAAGTAGTCATGCATTACGATCGGAATGCCCAATTCTCTAGAAAATATAGCTCTTTTGATCGTTTCTTCGCATGTACCTGTAGTAGCATTCAAGTAATGCCCTTTGATTTCACCTGTTTCAGCCTGTTCTTTAAAAAGTGCTTCGGCACAAAATAAGAAACGATATGTCCAACGCATAAATGGTTGTGAGTTCACGTTCTCATCATCTTTGGTAAAATCAAGTCCACCGCGAAGACATTCATAAACAACTCTACCGTAGTTTTTAGCAGATAACCCCAATTTAGGTTTAATAGTACATCCCAATAGGGGATGACCATACTTGTTCAATTTATCTCTTTCAACTTGGATCCCATGAGGAGGACCCTGGAAAGTTTTAATATAAGCAGGAGGGATTCGCAAATCTTCCAGACGTAGAGCGCGTAGGGCTTTGAATCTAAATACATTACCTACAATGGAAGTAAACATGTTGGTAACGGAACCTTCTTCAAAAAGGTCTAAAGGGTAAGCTACATAAGCAATATATTGATCTTTTTCT
>JACEIK010000429.1:409140-421367 GCA_018107945.1 Datura stramonium | reverse complement strand
TAACTCTCAGATGCATTTTAATTTAATAGTTAATATTGAAGAAACAAGAAAAATTTCCCATTTTTCATAAAAGTAAAATAAAATATATGAAATAGAAAATTCGATCAAAATAAATGTCTTATTTCTCTCTCTGCTTTTTGATTTTATGTGTACCCAGTTCCAACAATGCATTTCTCGCAGCGAGAAAGAGGTACCTTTGTTAGAATTTACAAATTCTATGGCTCGTTGAATCCATTGTTTGGGCTCATAATAATTTAAAAGTTGCTCCTGCTACTCAGCCGAGAGCCTTGAGCATATAGTTTGGCATAGTCCTCAGCTGAGTATGTGGTTTTGACTGGGAGGAAGTGAGCTGACTTAGTCATCCGATCTACTACCACCCAGATTGAGTCATGCTGCCGCCGAGTCCAGAGTAGACCTGTAATGAAGTCCATATTCACTTCTTCCCATTTTCATGTGGGTATACTGATATCATGAGTCATGCCTCCGGGTCTCTGGTATTCTACCTTGACTTGCTGGCAATTCGGGCACTGTGTTACAAATTTAGCGATATCCTTTTTCATACCATTCCACCAGTAAATATCTCGCAAGTCATGGTACATTTTAGTAGCATTGGGGTGAATAGAGTATCTCGAGTTGTGTGCCTCGAATAGTATCTATTGTCTCAACTTACCAATATCCGATACACACAACCTGCCCTGGTAACGGAGCACCCCATCTCCCCCTTGGGAGAAAGCTTCTATCTCTTTTCTGAGGACTTCTTCCTTAAGTTTAAGTAAATTGGGATCCTCATCCTGTCTAGAATTGAATTCAACTACTAAAGATTTATTTAACCATCTTTGCATTACCATGCCACCTTTAGCCGAATCCACTAACTGCACTCCTAACCAGGCTAGCCTATGAAATTCTTTTGCTAGCTCCCTCTTGTCTTCCTCAATGTGTGCCACACTTCCTATAGACCGCCTACTTAAGGCATCAGCTACCACATTGGCCTTACTCGGGTGATACAACAGACTTATTTCATAATCCTTTACTAGTTCCAACCACCGTCTCTGACGCAGGCTTTAGGTCTTTCTGGCTGAACACATAATGAAGGCTCATGTTGTCTGTGAACGCATCCACGTGAGCCCCGTACAAGTAGTGTCTCCATATTTTCAATGTGAATACCACCGCTGCCTACTGCAAGTCCTAAGTCGGATAGTTCTTCTCATGGACTTTGAGCTGTCTGGAGGCATATGCTATCACGTTCCCCAATGCATCAGAACGCAACCAAGTCCAACTATGGAGGTGTCACAATATATAACAAACCCATATGTTCCTTCTGGCAGGGTCAAAACTGGAGCAGTACTGCGTCGAGTCTTCAACTCCTAGAAACTCTTCTAACACTCATCTGACCACTGGAACTTCACCTTCTTCTGAGTTAACTTGGTCAGAGGGGATGCTATGGTGGAGAAACCTTCCACAAACTGTCGTTAATAGCCTTCCAAGCCGAGGAAACTCGTGATTTCGATAGGAGAGGCATGTCTGGGCCAATCCTTCACTGTTGCTATTTTATGGGCATCTACTTGTATCCCCTTACCTGATACCACATGACCCAAGAATGTCACAGAAGTCAACCAGAATTCACACTTGTTGAACTTGGCGAATAACTGGCAATCTCTGAGGGTCTGTAATGCTATCCTAAGGTGATTGGCATGCTCTTCCTCATTTCTAGAGTACACAAGAATTTCATCGATAAATACAATGGCGAACATATCCAGGTATTGCTTGAAAACCCTTTTCAACAAATTCATGAAGGCTGCTGGGGCGTTCGTTAAACCAAAGGACATCACCACAAACTCGTAGTGACCATACCAAAATCTGAATGTAGTTTTCAGTATGTCACACTCTCTAACTCTTAATTGATGGTACCCTAACCTGAGATCGATCTTGGAGAAACAGCTGGCTCCCCGAAGTTGATCAAACAGATCATCAATTTTGGGCAGAGGGTACTTGTTCTTAACTGTGACCTTGTTCAGCTGACGGTAATCTATGCACATTCTGAGGGTACCGTCTTTATTGCGCACGAATAGCACTGGAGCACCCCAGGGATAGATATAGGGTCTGACAAAACCCTTGTTAAGAAGATCTTTTAACTTCTCCTTAAACTCCTTAAGCTCAGTGGGAGCCATTCTGTAAGGAGGGGTGGAGATTGGCTGAGTATCTGGGAGGAGATATATTCTGAAGTCTATTTCCCATTCAAGGGGAACTCTGGAAGATCTTCAGGAAATACATCTGGGAACTCGTTAATAATTGGAACTGACTGAATGGCTGGAGTCTCAGAGTTGGATTCCTTGACCCAAACCAGATGATATATACATCCTTAGGAAATATGTTTCTGGGCCTTAAGGTAGGAAATAAACCTACTCTTGGGCGTTGAACTGTTGCTCGTCCATTCTAATACTAGCTCATTAGGAAACTGGAAATTGACAACACTAATTCTGCAGTCAACTTAGGCATAGCAGGAGTGTAACCAATCTATGCCAAGAATAAGGTTGACGTCGACCATTTCTAGCTCTATAAGATCAACTGGAATGACTTTATTCAGGACTGAGACTGGGCAATTTCTATACACCTGACTGGCTCTAACCGACTCCCCAACCGGGGTGGAGACTGAGAAGGGTTCTAATAGGACCTCTGGACTGATGTTGAATTGAACTACTATATATGGAGTCACGAACGAAAGAGTAGCTCTTGGATCTAAGAGGGAATATACGCCTAGATGGAAGAGACGTAACATACTAGTAACTATGTCAGGTGAGCTTTCCTGATCCTAACGACAAGATAGAGCATAGAAATGATTCTGGCGTTGACCACCATTTGTACCTGATGAGTAGGCCTGTTGAGCTGGTTGACATACTAGAGCTGCTGAGGTAGTGGATTGTGATCTCCCTCGCCCTGTTGACGAGCACTTTTTGAGTCAGTGCCCAAGCTGTCCACATAAAAAATAGCCCTCTCTGCCCCGTAGACACTCTCCAGGATGATTCTTGTCGCACTTGGGGCAAGCTGGATACCTTTTCCTTGTACTGTGGGCCTGAGACCGACTGCTAGATGACCCACCCCTCCGATCCTAGCAGGACTGAAAGGTTGGGGCGCTGGCCGAGCTAGGTACTTGGGCCCTCTGTTGTTGTTGATGTGGGCGGCTACCACCGCCAAATCTCTGGTGGCCAAAATCTGAATGACCAGTTCTTGCCTTCTTGTTCTTACGTTCCATATCTTTCATCTTCTCTGCCTCAATCTGCTGGGCATAAACAATTAGGCTACAGAGGTCCATGTCCTTGATCAGCATCGCGGTCCTGCACTCCTTGAGGACCAGATCAGATACCCTATTAACGAACTTCAACATACGAACCCTTGGCTCGCCTACCATCTCAGGAGCATACTTTGATAGTCTGGTTAACTCCAGAGCATACACCTCCACTGTCCGGTTGCCATGCCGTAGGTTCATAAACTCTGCCATCTTAGCCTTACTCAGCACCCGGGGGAAAAACCTATCTAGGAAAACTGTGTAGAATTCTTCCCACTCCACTGGTCCTGCTTTTGCTGGCAGCCCTCTTTCCACTACTCATACCAAACCTGGGCTACCCCTTTAAGCTGGTAGGTAGCTAGGTCAGCACTCGCGGAGGAGATGACACCCATAATGTGGGTAATCTTCCTGACCTCATCTACAAACTCTTGGGGGTCCTCCAATAGTTTTGTTCCGTGAAATTCGTAGGCTTCATCCAGGTAAAATCTCGTACCCGAGCAGCTGCTGCGGACCCATTTGTGGCTACCGGAACCACCTGCTGATTCACCTGATTGGTGAAGATTTGAGCCAGTAACTGAATGGCCTCTCTAAACTCTGCGGTAGAAACCGATTCATCTTGAGGAGCTGCCGGGGCTGGTGGAGTAGGTCTGTTGGCATTTCCGACCCTCAATCCATTACCACGTCTGGGAGGCATAGTTCACCGAAATGAAGTAGAGCACGAATTAGAAGAACATTTCTGGAATTGAACTTTAATGAACAATAAGGAATATGAACAAAAGAGAGTTTTTCCTAATAACATCTCGTAGCAGCCTCGTCATAACTGTGGCGCGCTTCACACCCATGAAAAGGACTCTACTCAATGCGACTTTCAGAGTTTCCAAGGATACTCTAAACCTAGGGCTCTGATACCAAGTTTGTCACGCCCAAAGCCTACACCGTGGACGTAACACAGTACTTGAATCCACAAGTAACCCCAAGTCAACCCCTATTCTATCAGCCACTAGCATTTTGAGTAAACATGCACAACGGAACATTGAAATAATATCATAAAATATTTATGAAAGACAAGTCTGAAAACATAAATTTTAAAAACTTTGAATAATACTGATAAGTCTGAAAATCATATCTCTCTGAAAGCCATCTATCTGTGGAGTTGCTGGGACAAGCCCCCAACTAACACTAAATCTAACTGAAGCTATGAAATAACTGAAGGAAGGACATAATGTCCTCAGATGATTAGGACTCACTTCAACTGCTGAGAAGAAGAATATGAACTGCGGCATCTAGCGGAGCTGAGTTTGAGAACCTGCAGCTGTATCATGAAATCTACAACATAAAAGTATGTGTCAGTACTTTGAATGTACTGAGTATGTGAGAGGAATATACTGACAGATGTAAATGACTGAACTGGTAAGACATTCAAAGACCAACTAATTATCTGAACTAAAATAATCTGAAGTATCTGAGATGGTAAAAAGTATCCCTGCCTAGTGGCCAAAGACACGTCCTAAATCTGTAATACTGAATCTGAAATACTGCACTAAACTGAATTGAACTGATAGATCTGAAACTGGACTGAGATTCTTATGCTGAAACTTGACTGGACTAACTAGTGGGAGAGTTTGTAACTTACATATAACCACGTGAGCTAGACGTGGAGTCCGATGTATACACCCCACTGGTAGGACCCAATATACCTTTCTAGGGTATAAAGGCATGAATTGGGTGATCACAATATTCTGGGGCCATTCAAGCCAATAATATTTAACTGTAACCTACGCTAGCAACGTAGTTCTGGGAAACTGAGTGCGCTGGAACCCCGGTCCGCTCGGTGGTAAGTCCTAGTCCCACTGGAAAACATACACTGAACTACCAGGATGATAGCTCGAAACTAGGGTCCAAGACTAGTCAGGGACATATAACTGAAAGTACCTTGAGAGTCTTACCAGACCAAATTCTGAAATTGGGTTCTAGACTGGTTAGAGCTGCTAATCTAGAAGCGTTGTAACCGTCTAAGAACAAATTGAAATCTGAACCAGGGTCCTGGGGCTAGTCAGAGCCATATATCTAAAATGTCATAACTGCCTAATGGACCAATAACTAAATTTTGATTCTAATTCTGATATCAGGGAGGTACTAATGACACCTCGAGAATTTCTATAGTCAAACTAATTAGTTGACAATTTCTGCATAGTTCTGAAAGGATTGTACATTCTAACTAAATCGAACTGTTAAGAAGCTAATAGAGAATTTGACTCGTTCCAACAACACGGAAACTCCGTAAGATAGCAACAACTCAAGAATTCAAGAAAACTAATTTATCAAGCCTAAAATTATTCTTATTTATGGAATATTTGCTCATTTCATATATAAAAGATTTTCAAGGAAAATTCATCCCAAACATGCTTAATTCATTAAAGGTAGATTTTCAAGAAAATCATCTTCATACAAGAATTCAGGACTTCAATTCACTCTTGCAAGAATCTCGATATATTAAGTAAGAACTGATGGAATTCATATTAGTAATAAATGAGAATATCATTCTATGAGAGATTGATGAATAATAACATGTAATTTCTTCGTATTCGAAAAACTTAGGGCTAAAACTAATAGAGAAGTTATGGAAGAAATTTGGGGGACACAAGGGAAGAATGATTTCCCTTGTTGAATACATACATACTTGATGAGAAACTATGAGAATTTACTTGAAAATTGAAGAAGAACAATCTGCCCTAGTTGATTCCCTAGACTTCTCTCAGAGAAACTCTGCGTTATTTTTCTTGGAAGTCTGAGTGGGGAATGAAGAAAAGGACCCATTACCCCCACTAAAACGTCTGGAACTAAAGATAAAATGACGTGGTTTAAGGCTTTGGAGGGTAGGAAATCACTAAATAGCCCTTAGAATTTCGTTGGAAAAAACTGTCAGGTGTCCTTGATAGGTGACCTAACGACTCGTTATCAGGTCCAATGAGTCTTTGGGTCCTCCAATCAAGTTCACTGGAAAATTCTACCGTCTCCTAACGGGGGACCTGACGAATCATCCCTACTGATGATGACTCGTGGTGACCTCCCATCGAGTTCACTGCCAACTTCACAAGCTTCTAAATCCCGGCCTGGCAACGAGAGACTTAACAAGTCATGGGGCCTGACCACGACTCGTGAGGTCGTCCATTGGTAACACTGGTCTATCATTCTTTGCATCCTCCTCACGGTTGACCTAACGAGTTGTTGGGTTCCCTAACGACTCGTTAGGTGAGTCGGTCTGCAATATTTTTGCAGTTTTCCATATTTTTTATTTAAGTCTTAGATATTAATTTTGAGCTTCGGGGGTGTTACAGATCATAAGATATATTTTTACGACCTTTACTTTTTCCATCCAAAGTTCTCTTTTCAGCACTTCCTCATATAGAACTCACAGATGAAAAGCTTCACACTTTCCCCCCTACTGATGCAATTCAAACATTAAAAAACCTCAACCCACTAACTATAAAAAAATGAACAACATAGTAGATTCTACCCCTAGAGATGTTAAGTCTAGTGAAGAGAAGATTTCTAGTTGTTTCCTAATGAGTATTTTCTTATGATAGAGAAAGATGTGTCAAAGGTATATGAAGCAATATTTAGAACAAGATTAAGGAAAAAAGAACTAACTTCACAGGGAATCAACTTGAGAAAAGTTCAAATAAGTAGCACAACAGTATGTACCATTTCTTATAGCTAAAACAGAACTCATAAATCAACAGTACAACAAGAGGAATATTATGGTTATACAAAATCTGCAGCTTGAGAAAATAAACTACCTGATTTTATTTTCAGAGTATCATTCAGTACTTCGTATTCTTCATGAGGGAATGTAACAAAATCTTCCATCGGATCGAAACTAAGAGGAACAAGGTTAGTCTTTTTTGAAACAGCATTTTGATAATATGTTGTAGGATTTAAACCTTTGCTTTTAATTATCAAAGTTTCATTATCAAGGCTTCCCCTTACAGAGCCCAAAGATGTTAAGCCTTTCCCTCGTCCTGTTTCTAATTCAAGTCAAACATTATATAATATCAATGGCTTAACAATAAAAAAATTTCTGCAACTTGAGAAAATAAAATAAAATATCTGGTGTGCTTCCTAGAGTCCCTTTCATTAGTTAAAGATCTTCATGAGGAAAGGAAGTATCATCTTCTACTCAATCAATATTAGATTGCATAAGGTTCTTACTTTGTGCTAGTTCATTCGTATAAGAATTTGTAGCACTGCAACCTTTGCTTTTTCCAGTTGAAGTTCTTTGCACATAACTCCCTATTACAGAGCCAAAAAAAGTGAAATTTTTTTGATTGACCCTTGCTACAAGTCAAACGTTATAAAATATCAATCGCCTAACAATAAAAAGAATCTATAGCTTGAGAAAATAAACTACCTGATTTTCTTTTCGGAGTATCATTCACTACTTCATATTCATCATGAGGGAAGGTAACATCATCTTTCATTGGATCGAAACTAGGAGGAAGAAGGTTAGTTTCTTTGCTAGTTTACTCAGATCATAAGTTGCATTTTTAAAATTAAAAATGTCACTTAACAATAAAAAAAGATCTGCAACATAAGAAAATAAAATAGAATACCTAGTTTACATCTCCAAGCCTCTTGCATTACTTCAAGAACTTAATGAGGAAAGAAAGTATCATCTTATACTCTATTAAAATAAAAACAAAATGCAGCTTTAGAAAATAAATACCTGATTTGCTTCTTGGAGTCTCTTGCATAACTTCAAATTGATTAATCAGGGTTCTTTTTCTAGAACTAACTCTTATAGAGCCCTTAGATCTAAACCTTTCTCCTCGTCCCCTAGCTAATGCAATAGGTGGATGGGATGTGTGCTTAGAAGTCTTTGAACTTGATCCCATTTCAGACTTCTTTCATGGATTCATCTCGTTCTAATCTAAAATCAAACGATAGATTATTTTTCATTTAAGTAACGAAAGCTAAATGTTGCTACACATTGTCTCTGTTCAATCTGTACAAAGTAAATAAGAAGATATTATTTCTTGGATCAATCTCTACTCACTCTAAGTAATTCAATTGATCAAAGATATAAGATTATCATTAAAGCTACATAAAGAATATCCTAACTACATACATGTCAATGAAAAACTATAGGTATCTACAATGAAGTTCCAAACCTGTATGAGTTAAATTCTATTTCTTTTTCTTTGAGTAGAATCATCTAACTCCTCTAAATCATCATCATTTTATTGGACAACATCAAAAGAATCACGAGGCAGAACCTTTCACACCACATTCAAGAATTTATTGGAATGATCACTGGCATAATATACTTTTGATGCTTGGCTGGCTAATACAAAAGACTCATTTATTTTCAAAAATCGCTGGTGGTTAACACTTACAAAGCCATATTCATCTATTTTAACTCCTGTTTCTTGGTCATGTATGTCAAACCACATACATCTAAACAAAACTAGTCTTCTCTCCCCAATAAATTGAAATTCAAAAGTCTCTGTTAGTTCTCCATAGTAATAAATGATTCTATCATAAATTGAAATTCAATAATCTTTGTTAGTTCTCCATAGTAATCAATGATTCTATCTTCTTCATCAGTCTCACCAGCAACCACTCCCCCATAATTTTTAGTTCTCAAAACTTTATCACAGTCCTAAACATTAAATCTATATCCATTAATAATGTAGCCTTTAAAACTTGTCACGTATTTCATGGGACCACGAGACAATGTGAGCAAATCTACCATCTTCTTACTATTATCGTATTTGTATAATCATGCAACCTATCCATTATTGAGGACATAGATTAGCAAATATTATTTACATACATGATTTGAAAAATAATGGTATTTAAATAGTATTCACCTTTTCTTTGAACCAACTAATGAATTGCCTATCTGGATTTTTTTGAGACGAATCACATGGAGTTCAAGAAAACTCTCTACAAAAGATTAAAGCATATTAATTAACAAACAAGGAGCAAATGAAAATTTTGGAGAAGTTATTAGAACATTAATTGAGAGAGTCATTATTTACTCGAGAAATGGTTGAACTTCATCACAATTCTTACAAAATATAAAAATGGGCTTGCTCCATTTCATTTGAATCAAGTCCATGTGGCTTGCCACCTCTTAACGCTCTTCCAGGTTGACAAAATATTATTAAGCCTCGATAAGATTCTATAACACCCCCATCATGATTTCATTAAAGGCAATTAAATTTTATTTCCATTGTATGTAAATACGTTGAACATCAGGCCATACATTCATTTTCTATATATCCTTCTGCAATATAACCTTCTGCGCAAGCTCTATTGCGAATAAATTTTTTTAGAAAGTATAACCATTGCTCCACTATATTTATTGGTCGATATTGAACAGGTCCAGCAATCATAGCTTCATTAGCTAAATAAATTGGCATGTTCTCCCTGACATCAATAAATGTAGGAAAGAAAACCTTTTCTAACTTGCATTGAGTTACAGGAATTTGTGCTGCTATTTGTCCAACTCTTCAAGTCTTAAACACTTAGCTCCAAGCAGATTGAAAAACAATGGTAACTCAATTTGTGATTCATGCATATCTATGCATAACATACTATGTATGGCAAGTAGGATTAAATGGTTAAGAAGAATATGAAAATCATGACTCTTTAATCCTGAATTTTTGTGATCTTTTAGATTGATGCACTGGGAAATATTTGATGAAAATCCATCGGGGACCTTTTAAATCCTTCAAAAAATTTTAAAAGTTGTGCTTCTCTTCAGGAGATAATGTGAAACCTGTTGTTGGTAACTCATATTTATCCCCATATTTTATTAGATGTAATTCTTTTCTTATGTTCATCTCTTGCAAATCCAAGCGATTGTTCAAGGTGACTTTTGTTTTTCCTTTGATATCTAAGAATGTACCAAAATATTATCACATATATTCTTTTCAATGTGCATCAGATCTAAATTATGCTGCAACAACAAAGTTTTCTAATATGAAAGATCAAAGAATATACTCTTATTATTCCAATTATCACCCCTTCTCTCATGTGAAATTTTAACCTTCTTATTTTGATGTTTTGTCAGTGGTAACCCATCTAAATAAGCTACTTGATCAAGTATATCTTCATCGGACAAAGTATTTGGCACTAATATCCACTCTTTAGTTCCATCAAAGGACTTTTTATCATTCCTCCATTTGTGATTAAGAGGAAGAAAGCGTCTATGACCCATATAGAAATGCTTTTAACCACTAGCTAACATAGTTGAGAATGTTTCTTTATTGCAACATGGGCAAGCCAATTTTTCTTTTGTACTCAATCCCGACAAATTCCCATATGCTGGAAAGTCATTACTAGTCCATAATAAAGACACATGCAATGAGAAGTTCCATCTAGTGGACACATCAAAGGTATCAACTCTAGTATCTCGTAATTCATTTAAATCATAAATCAAAGGTTGCAGATAAACATCAATTGCATCTTAAGGACTTTTGGGACTAGGAATAAGCATCGAAAAAATAAAATTTTCTTGCTTCATACATAACCAAGGTGGTAAATCATAAGGAATAAGTATCATAGGAAAAATGCTATATAGAGTTCTAGAACATCCAAATGGTTGAAAACCATCACTAGCAAGTCCAAGTGTAACATTACAAGGCTCGGCAGAAAATAATTGATGAAGTTCATCAAATATTTTCGATGCTTTTAAATCAACCGGGTGCCTCATAATTCCATCATTTTCTTTTTTCTGATGATGTCATCTCATTAAAGAAGATGTTTTTGAGGACATATACAATCTTTGAAGTCTTGAGTTTAGAGAAAAATAACATAAAATCTTGTACGGTTTCTTTTTTTCTTTTTTAAATTTGGTTTCCCCACTATGTTTGTCCTCCTTCAATTTAGATGCACTACAAATTTCACAAGAATCAACAAACTTATAATTCTTCAAATAAAACATGCAATCATTCTTACACGCATGGATCTTCTCATAGGAAAGCCCTAGGCTCCGAATTATCTTCTCTGCTGCATAATATGAATCTGGCAAGTTTGATCCATCGGGAAATAAATCTTCCTTCAACATTTTCAATAATTTTGTAAATGACTCATTACTCCAATGACCAATTCTTTTAATATGAAGCAATTTTACCAAAGTAGAAAGTTTGGCAAGTTTTGAACCTTCGTACAATGATTGATCAAAATCCTTTATAAGACTATAGAATCGTTTTGCTTTAATATTTGGTTCTTCCTCTAGAAAGTCATCACCACCAGTGTTCATATTATCTATATTAAAAGAGGGGTGTAAATTAGTTAGAATTTCATGGATTTCATCTTCATCATGATTCTGGCCAATATCATTATCACCATTACAGATTCAAAATCTTATTCTTCTGTCCCACCTGACCTCTCCCCATGGTGATACCAAAAGGTATAATTTTGAATTATTCCATGTACTATTAAATGTGACCTGACCATCTCTCATGTTCTTGAAACTGCATTACAATATTTGTCACATGGACAACATATTTTGTTTGCTTCTCTCAATTTTATAAAAGTATAATCTAAGAAGTTTTCTACCCCATGTATGTAAGCATCATCAAGTCTATTATGAATAAATTGCATCCATTTCTTATCAGGTGCCTTAATCTACTCCAGCTATAGCTAATAGGGATGTACAAATATTTTATTAAATAAATGCAGAAGGTGCAACAACAAAATATTTATTCATTGGGCCAATAAATAATAAATAGTAAAAAATAAAAACAAGTTGGAAGAACAAATATTTGTTTCTATTCTTGTTTACTAATTTTCAACTATAATCATTAAACTAGCTACACCTTCAATTTATTTACTTTACATTGATTTAACTAGATTAAATGCACTACAGACCAACTTGAATACGTAAGGATCTAACTAACTTCTATGAAATTTGATAGTAATAAAAAATATC
>JACEIK010000429.1:310431-403351 GCA_018107945.1 Datura stramonium | reverse complement strand
AAATAAGTTGATGCCCATGTATATAGCTACGTATGGGTTGGAGGGAAAATTTAGCGCCATTATTTTTTGGTAATTGAATTAATTTATTAATTTTAACGACCAAATATTATATCTTTTAAAGATTAAATTTTAATTCCTCATTAATGGTGAATTAAAAACGAACTATAACGACCAAAAGAAATTTAGCCACAAAAAATATGCATATAACGACTGACTTCATATCCCATCGATAAAAATGGTCGCTAAAAATCGTTATTCTTGTAGTGTTGGCCTAGGTTAATGGTGGGAAGGTGTTGGGTGAGTGTTAGTTAAAACCTGAGATTGAGTAACAGGCTATGTATAGGGAATGGTAGCTACTGATTATCGGGGGACCGCTCAGCTGGGGGAAACTGATGCATCGAGACTGTTACCACGATTGAAGGCCCACCATAATGGACCAGGATATAACAATTGAATCCGCTGAGGCGGCATCCTGAGCAATATAGCAGGTCCGCTGCAGTGGAAATTTGACCAGTGCAGTCGACGATGGGAGTTAGTAAGTGAATTTTAAGTATAATTTTAGGGGGATTACGCCATTATTCAAAGCACGACCTGTTATGGAACTAAGGGAAATTTTCCAAGAGCATAGAAATTCTCCTTCCCCAAGGTAAGCACTTCAGTCTATTATCTCTACTTTTGACTCCCTAACCCCCTTACATCAAAAGGGAGACCTCTAATGGTGAAATTCATAGTTGAAGAACCCTAGAATGGTGAACCTTGGGCTGATTAATGAAGAACCTTGGGCTGATTAATGAAGAACTAGAGGATTTTGGTTCCTAGGTCTAGACGGGAATATTGAGCACCTTTTTGGAGATTGTGAATGCATGTGCATAAGGGTAGGGTAATGGAGACCCGCAATTTAATAAAGTAAGACTATTAGCCCTGTAAAGTCCTAATAAGGGGCTGAGGAGTGAAAACTCCATCGCTCAGGTTAGAAATGATTACTATGTAAATGGAATGGACCAGGCTCCTTAGTGAGTTACAAGGGAGACTATATCACCGGGTAAAATTGAGGGGCTTAAATGTCTTAGACCCTTATTTTAAGTTTAAATAATAGATTACTCCATAATTTTTGTTGTAGATTTTGAATGTTCCAAGGCGCTAAGGAAAAACAAGGCTCTAGTGGAGTAATTGACGTTCTAATCCTCCAATAGAGGTAGGTTATGATTTAGAAGGAGATGGACTTTATATAATGACATGTACATGTGTGGAATGATAATGTGTTTTATTACTCCCTGGACATTATCTGTTGTAATAATTCCTCTGTTGAATTTAAATGTTGGATGGATCTGAAATGATTTCATTATTTATGTGATGTGGAATTGGATGTTCAAGATGTTTTACATGTTCTTTTGTATTGTCTTGTAAGTGATTGATGAATTCTTTGAATATTCTAGTGGAGGGAGGTAAGATGAGGCCTTCTAATGTTCAAGTAAATTGATCAGTGGTAAAGTAACAAGATATGAGAATTAAAGTGGATAACATGTTTTGTCCGGAGATGAGTCGCTCATGCTCGAGGGGAGCATCTGATCGAGCCATTATGGTTGAGCTGCTCGTATTAAAGAAGAGCAACTGATCAAGCAGATGAGTCTGAGCGGGTACCACGCCGGCACAGTACATGAACTTTTAGCGTCTCCTGCAGGCCATGAATGGAAGGGCAGAAATAAGACCCTCTGGCATGTGTGTACAATGATGATTAGTTCTTAAGTTATTATGGTGATGTGAAGGAGGTTGTTATGCCCTGGAAGCCAAAAGATTAGACCCTAGAGTTGAAACGGCGAAAAACTAAACTTTGGCATCAAGTCACAGAATGAGTCGTGAGGTGACCCGTTGGTGCAGCCCACGAGTCGTGAGGTGACTCGTAGGGAGGCCCAGGTGATGAGTTTGAAAAATTTAAGAAAATGGGATCCCATAGACGTGACCATGGGTCGTGGTCATGCCCCACGACTTGTTATGTCAGTCGTGGGGTAGGTGAGTAATAAAAGAGAAGGAAGAGGGGCAGTGTACTCGACGGATGGACTCCACAATTGGTAGGGAGGGTCGTGCTCAGATAGTTTAAGAATTAATTTGGAATGAAGGCAATGTACATAACGGGTGGTGACCATGAGTCTTGGTCACTAGTAATGGAATGTAATGTTGCTCGTGATGATCCCAAATGATCAGATGAGCAGTGTAGTTGATGGACGACTCCACGAGTTGTGGCCTAGGGTAATGAGCCGTTAGGTCCCTCGTTGGGACCATTTGGTAGTTATTTTCTACGAGTTTAGTAAGGGTTTTTTCATAATTCCTAAGATCGTAAGGCCTAAACTACATTGTTTTGAGTTATGAATGATGATTTTTAAAGGGGTTAAGTTCATTTTAGTCCTTATTCATTGATGCATGCAAGGTAGAAAGGTTAAAGAGGGTGATGAAGCTAGTGTTCTTCAAATTCTCTTCAATTCCTATTGGGCATTCAAAGAAGTGTAAGAATCAGCTACCAACAGGTATGTAGNTGGGCATTCAAAGAAGTGTAAGAATCAGCTACCAACAGGTATGTAGGTTTATGAATGGGTGAATTCTTTCATACCCATGCTCAATCCCTCTCTAAATCATGAATGTTCTATCTCTAATCTATGGGGTTTTAACCCAATGCATCAATTTCCTTATTCTTTACATGGGTATGATTTAAATATGTTTCTACCATTGAATTATGAAGCATGAGAAAGTTTTATAATATTTACAATTAAAAATCGTGTTTCTAGCTTTATGAATTAAAAAACCCATTGATGAAAAGTTCATGAAAGATGAGATTTGTGTGGAATGTAAGATGATGATGAGATATTATGATGAAAAATATGTTTTCAAACTACCCATGGTTATAATCTTGTTTTCGATGTGATTTGAGTATTTTCAAGAATGATAAATCTTTGGGCAATGCCCACATGTTCAAAGCATGATTTATGATTTCCCCAATTAAGCTTACCACATGCTTTTGGAGTGAAGACTCCCAATTATCTTTTAGCTTGTGGTATGGTTTGAGTTGTAGCTTCTCATATGCATGATTTCATGTATGAGATGTATTTGATTATTGAGCTTCTTCGATAGACGATGTTGAGCTTTATTGATAAATGATGTAGAACATATGCATGTTTTTGGGAGTAGTGTCTAGCGCCGAGTAGGCTAAGGGTTGATCACCCTATGCTTCAGAATTACGCGCCAATATAGGGTTATACTTATATACATTACTTCTGGACCTCCCTTGTGAGCTATCCCTGGCCCTATTAGCCCACAAGCTTGATATCGTTATCATGGTATCGTCCCTAGCCCTGGCAAGGCTTTGGATAGCTCTACCCACTTGAGTGTGATAGTTGGTACCATGTAAGCTCTATCGTGCTATGTCGGTTAAACGATGAGTCTTCCGTTGTTCCACATAATTTCAATTATGCATATTTATCATTCATGAGAATTCTATATCTATATAAGTTCTAAATTAGGTTTGACTCGATGTTTAGATTTTACTCATGACTATCAAAATTTCAGCTTTGAATCAATTGATTCAGTTATGATGTTATGATTATGTAAAAATGAGATCATGATTTCAGAAACAATGCATGCAAGCCCTACTCTCAGATTCTTAAATGTTTATGTTTTTCATTATGCATGTTCTAAAATTGTTTTTACTTACTTAAGTGGTTTTACTTACCTTGCATACTCGGTACATTCCATGTATTGATCGCATACTCTATGTTGTATCGTTTCATGATACAGGACTCGACTCTCAAGTTCAGCCCCATTCATAGTCAACCTTCTAAGATAGCATCGTATGTTGTTGGTGAGTCCTCATCTCCCGAGACTAGACTATTCAGATTTCCTTATGTATTTTCAATTTCAGCTTATTGAGTTAGTTGGGATCTTGTCCCATCAACTCGTCATGCTTAGAGCTCTTTTAGATATATGGATTTATTAAACTTTAGATTGGGTATCCTGATGTTATGTTATGTATAGACTTCCTCTATGATTTTCTTATTGATTATTCAGTTTATTTGATCGAGTTAGATGTATGCTTATGCCATGGGTCGACATGGGGGCTGTTGGGGTTCCTTGTCCTGTGTTGCGATTCGGGCATCCGTTTGGGTCATGACAAACTTGGTATCAGAGCAATAGGTTTGAAGTGTCCTAGGGTGTTTGAAATCCGCGTTAAGTAGAGTCTTTTTCATGGGTGTGAAATGCGCCACACTTATGATGAAGAGCCTACGAGGTGTTTAGGAAATGTACCCTTCTTTCATGATCTATTTCATGCAATGAAATGTCTCCCTATCCTTCTAATTCATGCTATTCGTGATTGCAAAATCATGGCTCCCCGAAAAATGAATGGTAGAAGGATTTGGAACAGAGATGGCCACGAGGATGGCAACGGTAACAGGCACCAGCAAGCCCCACCCATTCAGGAGCACCAGGCACCGGAGCTGGTTGCCCATGTTGAGTTTCGGGATGCTATTCTAATTCTTGCGCAGGCCTTGACCGCTCAGTGTAATCAACAGGAAGTTTTGCATGTTCCGCAAAATAGAAATGTAGTGGCGGCTCGAGTCAGAGATTTCATGAGGATGAATCTTCTGGAGTTTGTCGGGTCAAAAGTAGATGAGGACCCGCACGAGTTCATAGATGAGATTGTGAAGATCACCCAGGTCATGGAGTTGAATGGAGTTGAGGGCATGGAATTATACTCGTAAACGTTGAAAGGGGGTTGCGCACATCTGGTTTCGCCAATGGAAAGATAGTCAGACCACTGAAGCAGGCTCGGTCACTTGGGAGGAGTTCCTTGTTGTCTTCTTAGATTGGTTCTTCCCTCATGAGATGAGGTAGATAAAGGCAGTTGAGCTCGTAAATTTGAAGCAAGGGAGGTTGAAAGTATAGGAGTATGCCCTTGAGTTCACCTACCTATCAAATTATGCCTCGGAGTTAGAGGCTGATCAGAGGGCACGGGTGAGTAGGTTCGTTCAAGGAGTGGCGAGCTATTTGGACAAAGATTATAGGACCGCTATGCTTCACCAGGACATGGATTTCCCTCGGATAGTATTGTATGTCAAGCAGATGGAGGTGGCATATCTGAGATAGAGGTAGGCCAAGAGGGCCAGGACTGATGACAATAGATTCTCATAGCCGAGGTCAGGAGGTGGGCACCGACAGAAGACCCACCAGAGATCCTCAACCCAAAAATCTTCAGCATTGAGTATGCCATCCAGGCCCAGGCACGATAATAGGGGAAGAGCATCAGGCTCTAGGGGTCAGGCAGCAGACCCGTAGATTCTAGCATCCCAGTTTATCGCAGGTGTGGTCGGGGTCATACGGGTTATTGTTTAGCGGGTACATGTTCTTGTTTCGGGTGTGGGAAGCTCAAACACATGCTCAGAGATTACCCAGCAGTGAGGAAGGATCAAGATGGGGGTTGAGGCCCAACTTCTAGTTCTTCAGCCCCACCCGTACGCTCAGCACATCAGGGGGCATCTACAAGCACAGTGGCGGGCAGTGCCAGAACAGATTCTTTACTTTAGAATCCTGCTAGGAGCAGGAGGTCTCCTCGGATGTAGTCATTAGTATGTTATGAGTTTTCCATGTTGATTTTTATCCTTTGTTAGATCCGGGGGCTACGTTTTCATTTGTGACACCTTATGTGGCCAGTTGCTTCGGAGTTAGTCTCGGAGTCTTGTCAGATCCTTCTCTGTATCTACTCCAGTAGGTGATTCAATTATAACTAGACAGGTACATAGTGGTTGCTCGGTCTCACTCTTTCAGAACGTCACTTTAGCAGATTTGATAGAGTTAGACATGACCGATTTTAATGTTATCCTCGACATGTATTGGCTATTTGCATGTTATGCTTCAAGTAATTGTAGAACCCGGGCAGTAGAGTTTAGATTTTCGGGTGAGCCAGTCTTAGAATGGCAGGGTAGTTCGTCTTTGCCTGTAGGTCATTTCATTTCCTACCTTAAGGCCAGAATGATGATTTCTAAAGGTTGTGTTTACCATCTAGTCACGGTCAAGGATGTCAAGTTCGAGACCCCGACTATCCAGTCAGTTCCATGGTACGTGAGTATCAAGAAGTCTTCCTAGATGATTTACCGGGAATCCCTCCAGAGTGGGAGATTGATTTTGGTATTGAAATTCTTCCCGAAATGCATCTTATATCTATTACTCACTACAGAATGGCTCCAGCCGAGATAAAAGAGTTGAAAGAGCAGTTGAAGGACCTGTTAGATAAGGGTTTCATTAGACCGAGCAATCTCTATGGGCGAGACCGTTGTAGCAATCAAGTGACCGCTGCAGCGAGGCCCAATTCAGTGAGAAGGCCAGCTAAACACTCTACACAGATTGATTCTTGAATGAGTATTATTTAATGAACTTGTTTTTTGTATAACTGCATCTTGTTATTTCGTTGTATATGTGTTATTATTTAAGGTCGACCGGTGATGCCTATTAGTACTTTATGTCATACTGATGTTACTTTTTCCCTTATTTACTGAGTGCGGACCTCGATCTAGGGAGTTCATCTCAGCCCCATTTTCAGAGCAGCTAGAACTAGTGGAAGGTGAGTGGACTCAGATGTGCTGCTTCGACTCCACAGCTGGAGATGTCTTTCTTTTATAGACATTTTTCTGTTTTGGATTTTCTTAGATTTTTTCCTCTTGATTTTGTTAGGTAGATTTACATTCATACAACAACTTTTAGGTGTGGGGATTTTATAAACAAGTTCATGTTATTTTCATTTTTCTAACTAAATATTTTGTTACTTACCATTTTATTGTGAATTACATACGCTTGTTGTGGAGATTGAGTAATTAGCTGGGGAATTCATTGGTTCACCCACCAGAGGGGATAGTGCGGCTGTAAATTACAGTCACTTGGGTCATGACAAAATTGGTGTCAGAGCTCTAGGTTCGTTGATCTCATTGTATGAGTAGTAGGTTCTCACAAATTGATGTGGAGACGTCTGTTACTTATCTTCGAGAGGCTACAAGATTTTAGGAAACTCCCTTCTTTCTTTCTTTTGCATGCTACTAATTTATTCCAATTGGTATCTGAGAATTCTTATTTCTTTGTCTCACTGATGGTGAGAACACATTCAAGAGAAATTCGAGAAGAAGCAACACGAGCCAGTAGTTGCAGCAGCAATTCGCGGCAGAGGATGGGGCCGAGGTCGAGGTGAACACTTGCTGCTAGAAGGGGAGAGGCCTGCACTCCTGCTCTTTCTCGGGAAAGGTCAGCATCTCCAGTGCCTTCAGCGATTCAGGAAAGAGTGGCAGTGGAGATGGACGTTCCAACATAGGGAGAGGCTGTAGCCGCTCCAGCATCCTCCAAGGTCCGGCCTCAGGTCCTGAATCTTATGAACAACCTCATGGGTAATGGGGCAGTACTATAAACTCCATCAGGGCAACAATCAGGGATACAACATACAGCCGCTATGGCTCTCCGTAGATTAGATTTCTAAGGCCGTGATATTCCCCAGGCCGGTGGCTGCACCAGTAGTGACTGGAGGAGCACGACTTGCTCTGGAGGTTCACGAAGATGAAGCTTCCCACCTTCTAAGATATTAAGAATGAGAAAACCTATGAGTTCATTATGGACTTCCATGAGAGGCTTCATAAAATGGGGCAAGTGGAGAAGTTTCGGATGGAATTTCTCACCTTTCAGTTGATGGGAGATGCTAAGCTCTGGTGGAGAGCATTTGTGGAGTGCAGATTGGTAGGGTCACCACCACTGATATGGACTCAGTGCATATCAGTGGGGTCACCACCACTGACCTGGACTTAATTCTACTCCACTTTCCTAGAGAAGTATGTGCCTCATTGTAACACCCTGAAAGTCCCTAAGATTAGACCCGGGATCAAAAATTTAAGTTGGCTGAAAAACTGGGAAAAAGTCACAGTATGGGTGATGTAATGACTCGTGGTTGGAAACCACGGTTTGTTGTTAGAATTCATGGGAGGAATTGGACCTCAGCAATTGGGGATACCACGGGTAATCCACCTGTGGTGAGAAGTGACGACCCGTGGTCACCAGACGTGGTTTAGATTGCAAGATCATCCAGTATATATAATGGATGGATACCACGCCTCATTTGAAGCAACCACGAGTCATGCTGAGGCTCATAGTAAGGCAGTGGACCCAACAACTCGATACCATGAGTCATGGTATCATACAACGACTCATGGATCAGTTGTTCATTCAGCAAGATCAGTTTTTCAGGGATTTTTCATTAAGGGTATTTTCGACCTTCCTATGCTCATGGGCCCTAAACTACGTCGTTTTATGTATTTTTCTTGGCATGTTAAGATAGGTTAAGTCCCCCTTTCATAGTCATTCCCATGCATGCAAGTTTGGAAGAAATTAAGAGAGATCAAGATATTCCTCATGTTCTCCTTCATAAATTCTCCATTGGGAATTCAAGGAACTTTGAAATCCGATATTACCCAGGTATGTAGGGTTACGAATGGGTGTTTCCGTTAACACCGATGCTCACTCCTTATTAATTTATGAAAATCTATCAAAAATCTCATGGGGTTTTGAATCCTATTTTGTGAAAATCTAATGATTTACTAATGGGTTGTTATGATTTGCGAATTACAACATATTTTATGAATTTTGATAAGATTTTAAAACTATTTTTCTTATAAAATTATTGATTTCAATTTCTACTAAATTAAGCCTATTTAAGCATGATCTATGATGAATCGATTTATGATCTTCTCTTCAATTGATGATATTTACAAGCCNATTATTGATTTCAATTTCTACTAAATTAAGCCTATTTAAGCATGATCTATGATGAATCGATTTATGATCTTCTCTTCAATTGATGATATTTACAAGCCCAACATGATTTATGATTTTAAATATGGATTTATTCAATTACCCATCATAATTTGATGATTTATAAGTTATATGTATGATCTACAAGTATGCATGAAATTTATGATTCATGAATTATGTTTTGGCCGACCACGGGCCTTATATCATGGACAATTAACATATGTACAAGAATTTTTATGATTATCATGATTCAACTATACCATAAATTCATGAATGTTATACTATGAGCACTATATATGTTTCGGGAGTATTATCGAACACTGAGTAGGTTCGAGGCCTAGGAACTGCCCGGATCTCATAAACTACGTGCCACCTTAGGTATGTGTGGACCTCCTTTGTGACTGTCCCCGGCCTAAATGGAACTTTTGATGGTCATATCACACTTTTATGGTTTTACCCTTGGCAAGGTATGGACACCCTCCAGAAAAGGATTACAAGTCGGGCATCAGGTGTACTCATATGGGATATGTCGATTAAGAGAATCTCTCACTATTTCTCATGATTTATGCATGTTTATAATTATGTATTTTAGCTCATGTCATTTTAAATAAGTCTTTTCTCTGATGATCATGAGTATGATTGTATTACGAATGTTTTGAAAAGCTTGAGCCTTATATTATGTTATGATATTTATGATATGAGCATGATGTCCTACTCTTATGATCATTTATGAGTTTTATATATTTTAAATGTCCGTTTTACTTACCTTGCATACTCAGTATATTTCATGTACTGATCGCATACTTTCTATACTATATCGTTTTATGATACAGGACTTGGCTCTCAGGCTCATCCTCATCCTTAGTCCATCCCAGAGTTCGCTTTTAGCTTTGTTGGTGAGTCCTCATGTTTTGAGGGCCGTTTGATTAAATATGTATGATTTTCTATGTTTTAGTATTTGGTCGGGTTAGTTGGGGGTGTTGTCCCATCAACCGATCTTACATGTTAGAGGCTTTCAGACAGTATGTAGTACTCAACTTATTTATATATCCAATACTTCCGAATGTTATGATATGCTATGTTTTACTTTTACATTCCATTATGCCTTATGTTCAGTCTTCTACTTAAAGTGAATGAAGTTGGATGTATGTTTATGCCATGGATCGACTTGGGGCCTCTTGGGGTTCCTTGTCCTGTGTTATGATCCGAGTCTATATTCAGGTCATGAAAAACTTGGTATCAGAGCCATAGGTTTTGAAATGTACTAGGGTGTCTGAAAGCCGTGTTTAGTAGAGTCTTTTTCATTGGTGTGAAGCACACCACACTTATGAAAAAGAGGCTACGAGACCTTTAGGAAATATTCCCTTCTTTCATGATCCATGTCGTGTGATGAGAAGTCTGTCAATCCTTCTAATTTGTGTTATTTGCGATTGTAGAATCCTGGCTCCTAGAAGAATGAACGCAAGAAGAAATGGCAATGTTGAAGGCCACGGAGATGGCAATGATTATGGGCATTAGCAAGCTCAATTTATTCAGGAGCCCCAGGCACCAGAGCCAGTTACCCACATGGAGTTTCGGGTGGCTATCCAGATGTTGGAGCAGGCCTTGATCAGTCAGGTCAACCAGTAGGCTATTGCACATATCCCGTAGAATGGCGATGCGAAAGCAGCCCGAATTAGATATTTATTGAGGATGAACCCTCCAGAGTTCCTTGGTTCCAAGGTGGATGAATATCTGCATCACTTTATCGAGGAAATTCTAAAGATCACCCAGGTTATGGGGGTGACCAATGGAGATTGTATTGATTTGGTCTCCTATCAGCTAAAGGGGGTGGCACACATATGGTTCAAGCAGTGGAGAGATGCTAGGGAAGGGGGTGTAGGCCTAGAGGTTGGGAAGAGTTCCACGTGGCATTCTTGGATTGATTTTTCCCCTGAGAGATGAGGGAGCTTAAGGCGACAGAGTTTGTTAACTTGAAGCAGGGTGACATGTCAGTTCAGGAGTACGCATTGGAGTTGACCCGTCAATGCAAGTATGCGCTAGAGTTGGTGGCAGACCAGAGGGCTCGAGTGAGCCGTTTTGCACAAGGAGCGGCGGAGCACCTGGATAAGGACTGTAGGATCGCCATGTTGCATCGAGATATAGACTTTCCCCACATTGTGTTGCATGCTCAGCAGATAGAGTCGGTGTATCGGAGGCAGAGAGAGGCTAAGAGTTCTAGGACCAACAGTTATGGGATTCTCAGGCCATATCAGGGAGTGGACAACGTCAGTAGTCTCAGCACAGGTCTATTGCTCCAGCACAATCATCGGCCAGTACGCCATCTAGATTTCGAGGGGATCGGAGGAGTAGGGCTCCCGATTTTAGAGGTCAAGGTAGCATGCAGATTGAACTCACCTTTTCAGCTTGTGCGAACTGTGGCAAGAATCACTCGGGAAGGTGCCTAGATGGCTCAGATGCTTGTTTCAGGTGTAGAAAACCCGGACACAGACTCAGGGATTTCCCTTCAGCTAGATTAGGGGGCGGTGGAGCCCGTATGCGAATAGCCAGTTCAGTTGCTCTAGCAGCACATCCCCCTCAGCAGGGTGACTCAACTAGTTCAGCCGGCAGTCAACGCCAAAATAGGTTCTATGCTTTAGCACCCCGCCAGGAGAAGGAGGTTTCCCCGGATGTGGTCACGGGTATGTTATGAGTTTTTCATATTGATGCTTATTCTTTGCTAGATCTTTGGGCTACTTTGTCTTTTGTGAATCCTTATATTTCTAGTGGCTTTGGAGTTAGTCCCAAGACTCTATTAGAACCATTCTCAGTTTCTACTCCTGTTGATGATTTGGTTGTAGCTAGGAGGGTTCATAGAGGATGCCCGGTCACTATATATCATAAAGTCACCTCCGCAGACCTTGTAGAGTTAGCCAAGAATGACTTTGATATTATTCTGGGCATTGATTGGTTGTAGGCGAGTTATGCTTCTGTTAATTGTAGAACCTGCGTGGTGGAGTTCCATTTTCCGGGTGAGTCATTCTTATAATGGAAAGGTAGTTTGGCGGTACCTATAGGTCATTTAATTTCCTATCTTAAGCCAGAAAGATGATTTCTAAGGGTTGCATGTATCATTTTGTTAGGGTTAAGGATGTTGAGTCCGAGACCCCGACTATCCAGTCAATTCCGGTGGTGCGTGAGTATCCGAAGTATTCTCAGATGATTTACCAGGTGTCCTCCTAAGAGGGAAATTGATTTTTGTATTAACCTTCTACCAAACATGCAACCTATATCTATCCCTCCTTATAGGATGTCTCCAGCTGAGCTAAAGGAATTGAAGGATCAGTTGAAGGACCTGCTAGATGAGGGCTTCATTAGGCCAAGCAAGTCTCCGTGGGGTGCACCAGTGTTATGTGTCCGGAAGAACGTTGCTTCGCTTCAGATGTGCATTGATTATCGATAATTGAACAAGGTCACTGTTAAGAACAAATATCCTTTGTCCAGGGTCAATGATTTTTTTGATGCAGCTTCAGGGTGCCAAGATTTTCTCAAAGATAGATCTCAGGTCTGGGTATAATCAACTCAGGGTTCAGGAGTGTGATATCCCGACTAACATATGCTCCTGCAACTTTAATGGACTTGATGAACAGGATGTTCAAGCAGTACCTGGACATGTTCATGATCGTGCTCATCGATGATATCCTTATATACTCTCGGAGCAAGGAAGAGCATGCCGCTCATTTGAGAATAGTGCTTCAGACTCTCAAGGATCGTCAATTGTATGCCAAGTCAGCAGGTGCGAGTTTAGGTTGAACTCGGTAGCATTTTTGGGCCATGTGGTATCAAGCGAGGGCATAAAAGTAAATTCTTAGAAAATTGAGGCGGTGAAGAATTGTCCCAGACCAGTGAATCCTTCGAATATTCGTGTTTCTTGTGCTTAGTTGGCTACAACTGGAGATTTGTTGAGGGTTTCTCATCAATTGCAGAACCTTTGACCAAAGTGACTTAGAAAAAGGTGAATTTTCAATGGTCGAAGGCTTGCAAGAAGAGCTTCCCAGAGTTGAATACTCGACTTACTACCACACCGTTGTTGACCCTACCCAAGGGTACGGATGGTTTTGTGGTGTATTGTGATGCTTCGAGAATCAGATTCGGATGTGTATTGATGTAGCGAGGGAAAGTGATAGCGTATTCCTCTAGATAGTTAAAGATCCTTAAGAAGAATTACCCGACCCTTGATCTGGAGGTTGCCGCAGTGGTATTCGCATTGATGTTATGGCGACATTACTTGTATAGGGTCCATGTGGATTTATTTGCAGACCACAAGAGCTTACAATATGTGTTCACGCAGAAGGACCTCAATCTAAGGCAAAGAAAGTGGCTAGAGCTACTCAAAGATTATGATATGAGTGTTCTTTACCATCCAGGTAAGAGCGTGCAAATCCTTTCCACTATAGGTATGTTTTAACCTCCTTTGTGACTGTCCCCAGCACAAATGGCCCTTTTCATTGTGATATCAAACTTTCATGGTTCTACCCTTGGCAAGGTAGGGACACCCTCCCGACAATGGTTAAAGGTCAGGCTTCATATGTGCTCATATGGGGTATGTCGGTTAAGAGAATCTCTCACTTTTCCTCATGATTTATGCATGTTTATGATTATGTATTTTGGCTCAAGTCATGTTAAATATATCTTTTCTCTTATGATCATGAGTACGATTGTATTACGAATGTTATGAAAACCTTGAGCCTTATGATATGTTACGATATTTATGATATGAGCATGATGTCCTACTCTTATGATCATTTATGAGTTTTATATATTTTAAATGTCCGTTTTACTTACCTTGCATCTCGGTATATTTCATGTACTGATCGCATACTTTATATGTTTTATCGTTTTATGATATAAGACTCGAGTCTTAGGCTCATCCTCATCCTTAGTCCATCCCACAGTTCGCTTCCAGCTTTGTTGGTGAGTTCTCATGTTGCGAGGGCCATTTGATTAAGCATGTATGATGTTCTATGTTTCAGTATTTTGCCGGGTTACTTGGGGGTGTTGTCCCATCAATCCATCTTACATGATAAAGGTTTTCAGACAATATGTAGTACTCAGCTTATGTATATATCTAGTACTTCCAAATGTTATGATATGCTATGTTAGGTTTATGTTCCGTTATGCCTTATGTTCAGTCTTCTGCTTAATGTGAATGAAGTTAGATGTACGCTTATGCCATGGGTCGACTTGGGGCCTCTTGGGGTTCCTTGCCCTGTGCTACAATCTGGGTCTACGTTCGGGTCATGACACTCATACCCTATGAGATCGGAGGCGAGATGATTCCACCACCATCGAGAAGGAGACCTCTTTAGTTTCTGCCTATGAGGCTCAATTTCCATCGCTGTCCAGGTATGCCTTACCCTTATTACCCACTGACGAGGAGAGAATCAGGCAGTTTATTAAGGTTTTGAATGTCGGCCTTTAGCTATCAGCCCTCCTGATGGTCTCTGCAAGTAAGACCTTCCAGGAAGTAGTAGAGTTTGTGAAGAATGTGGAAAGGGTGAAGCATGATGGGTATGCAAGGAACATTGAGAAGAAGGCTCAAAAGGTGGGTACTTTCAGTGGTTTCTTTTCCAAGACTCTAATTCCCATGGGCACTCGGGAAGCCCTCTTCTGTCAGCTATGCAGGTTTTTTTCGGGGTCCTCTATGGACCACTCAGCGACCTTCAGATGGAGCGGGGAGTGCCAAGATAGTTCGCTCAGATTTTGGGGCTCATCCTATTTCCTCCGTTCTTTCTCATAAGCCGGTGATTAATCAATAATGCCATGAATGCACGGAGTGTGGTCACATCCACAGAGGGTGTCCCAGGTTTGGTCAGGGCGGGCAAATTATTCTGCATGTAGCTCCTCGAGCTCCAACCCTTGTCGAGAGAGGAGGTAGTGCATTCAGTAGGGATAAACCACAACTTAGGCGGGGCAGTCAGCCAGCAGTTTGAGGGGGCACCTAGTCATGTAGAGGAGGTGTTTAGATGTCAAGGGGTGGTACTCAGTCCAAATGAGGAGTTACATAGTACAATAGAGCCGTGTCTCAAGTAGGAAATTAGGCTCACTTCTATTCATTTTCAGAATTGACCCGAGGAGAGGCTTCAGATGTTGTTATCACAAGTATGGTTCTTCTACCTAATAAAATAGCTACGACTTTATTTGATCCTTTTTATACTTTTTCTCCATGTCTGCTTATTTTGCTATGGGCTTGGACCTTGCTTCTGATGTTCATGATATTTCGATTTATGTGTCTACTCCTCTGGGGGATTCTATGGTTGTGGATATGGTTTGTCGTGCTTATTCAGTGGACTTTATTTGTTGTGACACATTATTTCTCCCAAGCTCACGCAAGTGCAAGTGGTCATCAAGTAATATAGGACAATGAAGTCTTGATATCGATCCCTCATAGACTTGTCAGATTACTTGTTTAACATTAACTCTTTATTTCTATATTCTAACAACACAGATAAAAATGGAGAATAGTTTGGAGATTAAACTACTAAAACATGAAATGTAAAATTAACTACTAAACTAGGATTGTTGAAAACTTGCCTGTACTTCAAATGATGATGAAAATCTAGGGAAATGGCATTTTCGATTCATGTTGAGTTTTTAAGATGTGATTATGCTAAATTAATTCTTTCTAAGGTTTCTAGCTACAAGTTACTATCCTGTTTCATGCCACTCTCACGAGCATCAAAGAACTATCTCACGAATCCTAACACTTATATCCCTATGGCCGTAGGAGAAACATGAAATGATGGGTGCGGCTACTTGTATATCAACTAAACAAGGTTGAAGGCTATATCCCTATCCTTATCAACAACTTCTAATCTTAAATAAATTGGCCAAAAGATCTTTGAATTCCTGTTTTATATTTACTTTTAACTCTTTTAGTTCCCTCCCTTGAGTTCAACCAAAAGCCAACATATTTATTTGAAAGGTGATCAAGCTAACGAATAAGCAATTAAAATATGTAAATATAAACAATCTTTAATAAAGAATCAAAACTAGAAATAATCAATATTTCAAACATCAACCATAGCTATGGCCAAAACCCTAGAATGAGTGTTTATCCACTCATAGAAAAGCGGAAAAACAAAGGCATTATCATCATTCAAAGTAAAACGATAGAGAAAAGAAGAAACCTAAGTTAAGAACTTATCTTTCTTCCAAAGCTGCGCTACAACCCTTACCACGATTAAATAAAATGATGTCCAATTACTTATAAACGACCTGGATGTTATATTTATAGGTCATCCCTCAAATGGCAATTTTGCCCTCAAGTAATTAGCTTCAAAATAAGCAAAATCCATCCCAGAATAGGTCTGGTGCTCCGCGCCCTCCGTAACCCCTAGTTTAGCTAAATTTTCCTCTGAATTTTAGCTCCGAGCGCCCTACACGAGCCATAGCACCAAGGTGGTAGCCAAATTTCTGAGGATTAGAACCCCTCTGGTGCCCCACTCCATCCACAACACTAAAATATTCGAAAAACTTCCTATGTCTGGGATGCTTCGGGCGCTACACGCCTCTCATCTCACAAAGGTATTGATCAAATTCTCCTTTTAAGTTTGGGACCTGGCAACCCACACCACACATAGAACCAATATTGGTGCATATTTCTCTAAAGATCAAGGGCGCGCTATGCCAGCTATAGCCCCAGGCCGTCTTTCGCAAACTTTTCTTTCTTCACACTTTGGGTCAATTTTGGGTCCTTTTTCCTTGGTTTCCTGCTCAAAAAATCTAGAACATTTGTTAACTCACAAGACATACGAAAACATGAACTCATGCATTTAATAAGGATTATAAACTCAAAACAAGGAAAACTATGGGTAAAAAATGGAAAATAAGCATAAGAATATGCCCAAATCACTAACACACACTTAAACAATTTTTAGTCCTCAAACAATCCTCAACTCTGTTCACAAACTCATATTGTCTCACCACTTATCACCTCTATAAATTCACACTCAACAAATTAGCATAGAGCTGATTCATCAACTTATAGCAATTCACATTAACTACATTCATAGTTTTAACATTCAAGACTACACAACGTCTATAACCGACTCATTTTTTTCCAAAACAGGGCCAATATAATTAAATATGAAATATGCCACAAATAGTAGATCGACTTCGACATATTATTCTCCTCAATTTTAGTGATGTTCCTCTATCAAATTATCAACCCAAAACATGGAACATAATAAGTAAGGCACAACCACACTCACAAATGATGTATCATACATATGTCTCATACCATAAGCTTTCCCTATATGTACACCTAGACTACTTAGTTATTTCAAGATATTAAAATCATAAGGACCTTTCTTGGTTATAATGTCAGCTAAGAGACAGGTAGGAATGATCTTTCTTTTATAATGACTACCAATCCTAAGAACTTTTAATACATTTTTCATTTTTCATGTCCACCACTTTTTCCTTTATTGTTCACCCTTCACTCTACTCACCCTTTTTCTTTTCTTTTTATACCAATTTTTTCACTACTTGACTTCTAGTTCCTTCTCAAAGAATCAATAAGAATATTAATTATTAAAGATCTCTCTTTCATTGTCCTAGCAGCAAGTAAACAACACATTTTGGGCTCCCCTTCTTCGTACTTTCTCTTCTTACTTTCAACAAAAAAATTTCTCTTTCCTTTCCCTTATCATTCATACATTGGTGGACCTTCACTTTTAAGTCTCAAAGTACCTAAGATTATCTTTCGATCAACAATTATAAAGGTCACACAACAAAAGGGAATAGATTACTTTTGTAGCTAAGAAAATTATAAGGCTTATGGCTCAAGGGGGTTAACTAGGAAAAATGTTCAGGAAGATAAAACAAAAATAGAAACATGGATTTTTCAAATAAATGCTTTAATAATCTCTTAACTCTTTAACAACTAGCCATCCAACATACACTAAGGCAAGTTCTATATGCTACAATATATACAAAACACAACATTTAAGCTCACCTCACATGGCATTAAGACTCTAATCGGTTTCTTATAGCTACATACTCATACAATCACATTGAATGATATTTTTGGCATTAAGTCCTACAAATGTCTTGAGTCAATTTAAAGAACTTTATGTGTATCTCATGGAATTCTCACTTAGGATGACCACTTCATTGCTTCTAGCTTAGTGTTTAAGTGAAATATCAAAGAGCACACAAGTGATTATGTCTAACTCAATCCTAGAAAAATAGACAAAAACGTGACTAATATCCCTTAAGATGGCCTTCATCCATCAATTATAGGGAAGGGTCACTACTCTATAACAACACACAAAATAAAAAATTAAAAAATTCATACTCTAAAAATAAACCAAACAACTCAACTACCAGAGACGAACAAATCATCCAAACATCACAAGGCATCATCTAGGTTATAGGTCATCAGCAATACTATCTATTAAAAACCATACATAATCAATCACAGAGCTACTACCACAGGGAATGACAACTATGCTACGGCCTACTACGAATATAGCAAATAGAGAGTAAATAGAAAATCTTTTCTCCACCACGCACTTAAATGGTGCACTATCCTAAGTGCACACATAAATATATCAATTAGGTAGAGATAAGGAACTTCCTTGGCCGCTACGTGCAGTCACCATCATTAGGAGTGTATTCCTGATCATTTTCGTCATCATCATCATCCTCGCCATCAATCTGCATGGCTCTCGTGGCAGCATTATCCTCCTCATCATTATCCAAGTCATCAACCCCATCAGTAGGCACTGTGGCCTCATCATTATCTAGCGGCCCCTCAAAAGATGGTCCCACTCTACACATCTATATCACACTCTCCATGAGTGGGTACCTGTAGCGCCCCACTGCACGCGCATGCGTATGCGGTCGTACAAGTAGTAAAGAGACTCTTGAAGAGTTGGATGTCGAACCCACACGGATCAGACTATTATAGTGAATATTCAACTTCAAGTGCTAAATTAAAATTTCACAAGTGTTGGTTGTAGAGATTTGTAATGTGTTATCTAATTCTATTATGATCACAATTAATTTAGAAATACAATAATGAGAAGCATTTAAAGTTAAGGCCTAACAATCATGCAATGCTACAATTCATGATGGTTCAAGTATATAAAATTCAATTTTTGCCTCACAGAGTTAACATGCAGTGTTCATGGTCTTTCAAACCTCTAAATACAACAAACTAGCCTCACACCTACATCGTCGAGCGGAGATGTGACATCCTAATTCGTGAGAAATTTAACAATATGGATGTAGTTTACGGGGTTTATGCCCTTGCTTATGGACTCTTGTACCTCTAATCATTTAACAAAGAATTAACTTTACAACCACATCTGAGAGTGGTGATGTGACAATGTAATCCTAAGTGTCTAGCTATCTTCCCATTTAATTAGCAAAGGCAAATTAGGTATAATTACTATCCTAACCGCAAATCCTATCTTGAAGACAAGAACTTGCTCCATGTATTCTTTCGTTCTAACCATGGGTTACTTTTTAAAGCTTTTTCCTAAGCTTAACAAGTTTGTCTCAATGGTGATCAAGCATTAAAACAACAATAAATAAGAATGCAAGACAAAACAACAAAGAAACTTGAATCAACAATGAATTCATCCAATTACATTCATGTCATGTGGCCTCAACTCTGGAAGAAGGGTTTCAGTCACTCATGTCCATACAAACACTCTAAAACATGTTTAAAGTGAAGTACTTACAAGAATGATTAAAAGATAATGAAAGACTTTGAACCCTAGGTGAAGTTCTTCCATTTCTCCCTTCGCTACTCTCTACTTTCCTAGAATATTTCGTGATAATGATTTTAGAAGCTAAGGGTTTAATTTATAATAAGTTGGAAAAATGAAAATTTTGTCCTGTGGTGAAACAACTTCGTTCCATGCTGCCCATCGCGGAAAGGTAGTGGCATGACACGGAGCCATCACGGCATGTTACTGGAATGGTCATCTCGGCATGTCATTGGCATGCGCTGGTGCGCATCGCGGTGTGGCATGGAACTGGTTGCGCAGCCCGCCTAGCGTGACATGATGCCAACATGCAGATGCCTGCCTACATTGTTCTCGCGTGCATTGCCTATCATGACACGGCCTTCAGCACACAACATGGCCGGCGTGGCACGCTGGCCATTGTGCACTGCGGAGTTTTCAAGCTTCCGACATGCAGCTTCTTAAACTTCATTTCCCCACTTTCTTCTTATGCATTGAACATCATATCAAGCCTCTCTTGAGTATATTGCACTTACAAAACATGGGCTAATCACTTTGTTTAGTTTATGCATATAAATTTATAAAAATCATATGAGAATGTAATTAATTAAATTGACAAGCATGACTAAATTAAATTATAAAATAGCACTTGGGCATGTAAATATGCCCACGATCACTACCCCACAGTTAAAGTCTTGTTCATCCTCAAACAACTCAATTACATCTCATGCACACGAAGGACTCATATGAGACTAATTGAAGCAAGAAGATTCAAGCTAAGGCTACAACAATTGTTTTAGATAGAAAGTATAAGATAGAGCGTGCAGTATATAATCACTAATATAACATACAACTATGTTAATACTTCCTAGACTCAAGAATCGACTCTCAAACCTGGCAAACTCATGCAAATTAACCAATCAAGAAATCCGACATGAATTTTATCCTTCCTCAAACACGTGCCCTCACAACAACAGAGATACCCATTGTTCACTCACAAGTTTTCAAGTTATAACATGTATGGGTATATGAATAAGAATTCAACTCATTCTCATAAAGAATTCACATGCAACATGTAATGACCCATAAGCTTGCCTTTAAAGTTTTACTCTGCTAATTTAGGAATATTTGAAAGTAAGATCAATAGGACTAATTGGGTTGTAATGTATGTTAAGAGAAGGGCAGGTACTATTATCACCAGTAATAGTGATTAGCTTCCCTAAGCGCTTTTAATACATCACTTTCGCTCATTAAGCTCCTTCTCTTTTCTTCTTTTACTTCACCTCTTGTTCTTTTCAACTCTTAATTTCCTCTTTCTTTCCCATCTGACTAGGCACACTTATATTGTTAGTAGGGAGTACTTAAGCATTTGAAACTTTTTCCCTTTTGGTCTTGTCCTCCTACTTAACACTTATGCATTTTTCAAACAAGTGCACCTATAGTCTTTTCTTCAATTCCCACAACCACTATTTTCCTTCTTTTTAAGGATTCTTACTCCTTTACTCTCTTGCATTTATTTCTTAAGCGCTTAGAAGATTTGGATCGAATTCAAGGCTATTGAAAGAAAAAAATTAAGCTTATGTTGCAGCTTTCAAAGAATAGGCTTAAGGATCTATGTGGCTAACTAGGATTAGACATTACAGGTAGGTAAAGTGAAGGATAAAAATAAGCTCATTAAAAGAAATGCCTAAATCATTTCCTACAATTAACATCTCTCATTTCATTTATTATACACATCAGACATTTTCTAGACACTACACAATAGCATGGAATATTCAAAAACCTTACACTCATAGAAAATGCTCAATTCGAGACAGATTCAGTCGACTCTTAACTCAGCTAATCACAAGAATTCAGAATTAAGCTTTAAGCACATAGAGTCATATTCAAGAGTCTAGGTGTTTCAAACAAAGTTATACAACTGCTACACATTCTTCAAAGTTAACACCACTTGCATCTGACAATCATATACAACACATTCTTCAAACTCAACACCAATTGACTTATTTTCCTCAAGACAATCATCATTCATACATCATCGGGAAAAGTCCCTAACTATGACTAAACAAATATTTACAGACAAAGGAAAAATTTTATTTCTCAGTTTAACATGCCCTCCTTCGGAAAAGAACCGAAAAGAAAAATCAAAGGGTGGGTGAACTGTGCTCAATTCAAACTTTTTCAACAAAAACATTATACACAACACCACATTCACCCAAAACCACTTAGCGCAAAATTTTTTGAAATTTCCCTCACCCCACAGTTAAAATATGCTATGTCCCCAAAGTATCAATTAAACTCAAAGCAAAGGTAAGAGACACTTCCCGAGGCATCTAGGCTTAGTTGGCAACATGTTTTCCTCCATTTTAGAACACGTGGGTCACCAACCCCACACTCATCTTTTTCCATGCTCCTTTGCTTCCTCTTCTAAGGGTACTCAAACTTCCCCTCAATTTGTGCTTAAGTAATCAACAACAACAACAAGTGAAAATAAACAACAGTAAAAATAAAATAAAAAGAAATTATACCTGTGGTACCCTTGGGTTGCCTCCCAAGAAACACCTAATTTTATGTCGCGACACGACGTCAACTATCCCTTTTAGAATATCCTCAAACAACTGTTCCATTTTGAAAACCATCTTCTTTTTTTTAGAGGGAATAGCCTCCACCATGTCCCTCTTTTATTCCATCATCTTCTTCAATTTCTTCCCAACATCAAACTCGGGTTGAAGTGTAAACATGTTCAGCGGTAGTGGGCTCATGGAATCTACCACCCCACACTTAGCATCTGTCATCACACTGATCTTTCCATGATATCTACAGAGTGTGGGTGGATTGATCTCCTAGCAGACTCTGAAGAGTTCTTCCTTATCATTCTCTCTTATTTTAAGGGTACCAGCTCTCACATTGGTTATTGCTCCACCAGTAGCCAAGAATGGTCGTCCTGGGATTATGGGTACCTTATCATCAACTTTAAAATCCAGAATAATAAAATCAACAGGTATAATAAATTTACCTACTTTGATGAGAAGGTCCTCAATAATTCACTCCGGGACCATTATTGACTTGTCTGCCAGCTGCAGAATCACTCTAGTTAGCCTTGTTTTCCCCAAACCTAGTGTGTTAAATAGAGATAGGGACATTAAATTCACTGTCGCCACTAATTCACACAGTTCTCTCATGATTCCAGCTTCACCAATTTGTATGGGGAGGGTGAAACTCCCTGGATCTTTGAGCTTTTTGGGCATTTTTCTCATCACCCTATAACTACACTCCTCAGTAAGTGCCACTTTTTGGATATCCACCAGCCTTACATTGTTGGCCACCATGCCTTTTATGTAATTGGCATACTTTGGCATACCTTGCAAGACATCAAGTTGAGGCAAATTTATGTGAAGTTCTTTGAAGGTATCAAAGAACTTTTTGAATAATGCTTCCTCCATACACTTCTTAAGCCTTTGTGAAAATGGTGGAGGTGGTCTCTGTGCTGGTTCCAATGATGATTGTGCATTGTATTTTGAAGCACTCTAATGATCTCCTCTCTCAGCCAATGGACCCGGTCTGACTAGCTTTGGATGCACCTTATTTCTCTTCTCATTTAGTAGTGCATCAGCCAACTACTTGCGACTCCTCAAACAGATGGCATTGACCTATCGGGGGTTTGTATCCATATCACTAGGTAACCCTCCCTAAGGTCTGGTATGTTGAGAAGCTGGCAACTAACCCATCTACTTCTCTAAGTTTTTGGTGGCCACCTGTAGATTCTTCAATTCTAAGGCCATCCTCTCCTGATTTTATGCCAACTGGATCTGGGTGGCCATAATTTTCTACAACATCTCCTCAATGTTGCTATTGCTGGAATGACCAATGTTTTACTTGCTCTCTGCTGGTACTGTTGCTACTGGCTGCTGATAGTTTTGACTCTGATTGCCACCCCAAGAGAAATTGGGTGACTCTGCCAGTTTTTGTTTTAGGTGTTCCCATAACACTAATTTCCTCTATTAAAATTCCCGGCAAAGTTTACTAATTCTGGATTGACCTTGCAAGAGTCTTCATTGTGCCCATTGTTCCCACAAATCTCACACTAGCTAAGAGTTGGTTGAATTACATTAACTTGTCCTTGTGGCTGGTTCATGATCAGTTTGCTGAACTGAGCCATTATTTGGTGTTGTAGTGAAGTTAACTGTGTTGCCAAGGCATTGACACTATCTACCTCAATCAACCCTGCTACTCTTTTTCCTACCCTTATGGATGATTCCCCATGCAGTTCCGGATTCTCTTGAATAATTCTGTTAAATAGAGTGTACAACTTATTGTTTGTCTTCTCAAGTGCTTGCCCACCCGATGTGAAGACTAGAAAAATTTTAGAATGTTGATCTACACTTTCCACAAAGGTGTGAGAAAACACCTCATTCGACTGTTGATAATGAGGGTAGTCTCTACACAGTAACTTGAACCTTTCCTATGCCAAGTATAAGTTCTCATCAGGCTGTTGCTTGAAACTTAAGATATCACTTCTAAGCTTTGCAGTCTTTCTGATCTTGGGCATAATTACTTGCCCAAGTGCTATTTTATGCCTTATTTTATTCGTGTTTGTTAAATTAAGTGATTACATTCTCATGTGATTTTTTTTATAAATTCGTGCATGAACTAACCAATATGATTAGCTCTTTGTTTTGTAGATGAAAAATGCTTAGGAGGGGTTAAATTGAATAATGCAAAAGCAAGAAAGGAGTTGGGAAGGACATGGAGTGATGATCGTAAGAAGTAGACTGTCCATGCCATCAAACGTGCCATGCCATAGTGCTGCACGTTAAGCAACGTGCCATGATAAGGGAATGTCGTGTTAGGCACCGTGCCCTATGAGGCATGCACGTGCGAAGACCATGCCAAGACAGCAGCTGCACATGATGGCAATGTGCCATGCTGTGGGAGCTGGGCGACAACCTCTGCGCCACACCCGATGGTGCCTCACCCAGGACAATGCCAATGCCAAACCAGTAGCTATCCGCGACAGGTCTATGTCATGCTGCTTGAGCTGCACGATGGGCAGCGTGTCACGGAGTCAATATGGTCTTATTTTGCATTTTCCCATTTAGTATAAATTAAACCCTTAGCTTGTCGAATCATTTATCACGTAAATATTATGGGAAACCGTAAATGAGCAAAGGGAGAAGTGAAGAACTTTACATATGGTTCATTAGTTTTCATTCTCTTTTAACTACTCTTGTAAGTATCATACTCTAATTATGTTTTTGAGAATTTGTATGAATATGAGTGTTTAAAACCCTTCCTCTAGGGTTGAGTCCACATGATATGAATGTGATTGCTTAATTTTCATCTTTGATATGAGTTTTACTTATGGTTTTGTCTTGCATTCTTAATTATTAATATTTTTATGCTTGATCTCCATGAAAACACATTCGTTAAGCTTAGGTAAAAGCTCGAAAGAGTAACCCTAGGCTAGAACATAAGAATGTAGTGGGCAAGTTCCTATTTTTACGATAGGATTCGCGGTTAGGATAGAATCTATGCCTATTTAGCTTTTCTTGGTTATTGAAACCTGATGAGCTAGATACCGACTTAGAATTTTCACATCACTGCTCATAAAAGTAGTTGCGAAGCTAAGTCAGGTTGAATGATTAGAGGTACGAAAGTCCATAATCAATGGAACAAACTCCATAAACCACATCCACGTAGTTAAATTGCTCACGAATTAGGACATCACATTCACGCTCAACGATGTAGGTGTGAGACTAGTTTATCGTGTCCAGAGGTTCGAGAGACCATGAACATCATATTTTAACTATTTGAGATAATAACTAAAGTTTTCATACGTGAACCACTGTGAATTGTAGCATTGCATGATTATTAAGCTTTATATCTAGTTGCTTCTTGTATCGTTTCTTGAGTATTTTGTGATAACTCCTAGGCTTAATTAGAATTTACAAAAAATTCTATAATCAACACTTGTGAAGGTTAATTTTAACACATGAACTTGAATATTCGATGAATTGGTCCAGTCCCTGTGGGTTCAACATCCGGCTGTTAAAAGGGCCACTGTATTACTTGCACGACCGCGTACGCTTGTGCGTGCGCTGGAGAACAAACAAGTTTTTGGCGCCCTTGCCGAAGACTGGCAAAGTTTGGTGAATTTTTTTGTTTTTGTGTGATTTTTAATTTCCTAAAGTGTTTAAGATCTTGGTCTTAGTCTTTTATATTGCAGGTAACAGGTTGTCCTTGTAGAACTGGCAAAGAATAGAGAGTTGGTGGAACCTTTGTTGGAACCTGAACGCCAACTACATTTGCTCAGGAGGGAAGCTCTACAGAGAAATTTAAAGAGGTTACAAGAGAAGTTGTAACAACATCCACCAGTGGAGAAGGAGAGTTGTTACCTAATCAGATGGCAGCCCGACCCATTCGCGAAGTGGCAATCCCACTAGCAACGAATATGACCTCCAGTATTCGCGAACCAGAGACAAGAGGGAACTTTGAATTGAAGCAGAACATGGTGCAACTGTTACATTCTAGTGGCCAGTTCACTAGAATGAATCATGAGGACCCACGGCAGCACTTACAAAACTTCCTTGAAATTAGTGACACTTTCGTCCCCACCGGAGTGTCAACTGATTATGTCCAACTTACACTCTTCCCCTTTTCATTATTGGGAGAGGCAAAGAAGTGGTTGAAGGTTGAGCCACCGAATTCCATTACTTCTTGGGATGACCTTGCAAAAAGAAGTTCCTCATCAGATTATTCCCTTTAGGAAAGACTGCCAAGCTCAGAACTGAGATATTATGTTTTAAGCAGAGGCTGGAGGAGAACTTATACTTAGCTTGGGAGAGATTTAAATCGTTGTTGAGAGACTGCCCCCATCACCAGCATTCCAATAAGTTTTTATCTCACACCTTTTTAGAGATTCTAGACCCACACATGGTGATCCTATTAGACACTGAATTAGGTGGGCGAGCACTGGAAAAGACATATGAGGAGCTGTACACTCTGTTGGAGAATTGCTCAGGGAAATCCAGAGTGGCACAGTGAATCATTAAGAGGGGAAGGAAAGAGAGCAGGGCTGATAGAGGTGGATGGTGTAAATGCTTTAGCAGCACAGCTAGTATCATTTCAACATATGATGATGACTCAGTTTAATAAACTGAGTATGAACCAACCGCAAGGATAGGTGAATGCAATTCAGCAGGCTCCAAGTTGGTGTGAAATTTGTCGCAATAATGGGTAGAATGCATAATCTTTAGGGGCTAATCCTAAAGTAGTGAATTTTGTAGGGAATGTTCAAAGAAATAATCATACCTATGGGAACACCTACAATAAGAATTGGCATAGCCATCCAAATTTTTCTTGGGGTGGAAATTAGAGTTAGAGCTACCAACAACCTCAGCAGCAGAAGTATCAGCCGCAAAACAAGCAGAATGGTGGCCAGTCGAGCAGCAGCAACATTGAGGAGATGTTGCAGAAAATTATGGCTACTCAGACACAATTGGCAGAAATTCAGCCACGGATGGCTTCAGATTTGAAAAATCAGCAGTTGGCCACTCGCAATCTAGAGAAGCAGATGGGTCAATTAGCAGCTGCTCAGCACACCATACCTCAGGGAGCGTTACCTAGTGGCACAGATACAAACCCCTGACTGGTCAATGCCACCAGTTTGAGGAGTAGCAAGCAATTGGCCGATGCACCACAAAAGGAAAAGAGAAATGAGTGAAATCAGAGCTGGGAAGACAGGGTTCATCTACTGACAGAGGAGATAATTAGAGTTCTCTGCAACACAATGCACAATCCTCATTGCAGCCATCACAAATACCACCACCACAATTCCCCCAAAGGCTCAAGAAGAGAAAGGAGGATGAATGCTTTAAAATGTTCTTTGATATTTTCAAAGAACTTCACATAAATTTTCCCTTACTTGATGTTTTACAGGGAATGGCCAAATACTCTAAGTACTTAAAAGATGTGGTGGCCAACAAAGTAAGATTGGTGGATGTTCAAATGGTGGCACTGACTGAGGAGTGCAGCTACAGGGTGATGAGCAATATACTGAGAAAGCTAGAAGACCCAGGGAGTTTTACTCTCCCCATACAAATTGGTAAAGCTGAAGTTATAAGAGCTCTCTGTGACTTAAGGGAAGCAGTAAATCTAATGCCCCTATCTTTTTTTAACACCTTGGGGTTGGGACAGCCGAGGCTAACATGAGTGATGCTACAACCAGCAGACAAGTCCCAAGTGGCACCGGAGGGAATAATTGAGGACCTTCTCATCAAAGTGGGTAAGTTCATTATACCCGCTGATTTCATCATTCTTGATTTTAAAACCCGCCGATTTCATCATTCTTGATTTTAAAGTTGATGATAAAGTACCCCCATCTTGGGACGACTCATTCTTGCAATCGGAGGAGCTATCAAGTAATGTGAGAGCAGTACCCTTATAATGAGGGTCGATGATTAAGAAGAGATCTTCCGAGTTTACCATTTATCAAACCACCCACACACTACAAAGACCTTGTAAGGTCAAGGTGTTTTCGAGGCTATGTGGGATGGTAGATTGAATGAGTCCACGGCCACAGAAGATGATCACAAGTTAGTTCGAATCTTATGGAGGGCTTAAGTTAGAGAAGAAGTTGGAAGATGAAGAGAGGGATAGTGTGGATGTTGCTCTGAAAATATAAAAAGAGTAGTTAAGATGGTTCTAAAATGGAACACCTGTTTGAGGGGATGTCCTTAAAGATAGCTCCTACCCTCATGTTGCGACGTAGTAAATAAGGCGCTGCTTGGAAGGCAACCCAAGGGTACCACAGTATAATTTTTATTTTTCTTTTGTTTTTATTTTGTTTATTTTCACCTTGTTGTTGTTTTTGTTGTGGCGAATTATGTAGAGATTGAGGGGAAGTCCGAGTACCCTTGGATGAGGAAGCCGAGAGCATGAAAGAAGACGAGCGTGGGGTCAAGTTACCCACTTGTGCAAAAAATTAAAGAAAACATGCTAATAGCTAGGCTTGTAGCCTTAGGGAGTATTTCTCACCCTTTTTGTATTCTAATTTGATGCTTTGGGGACATAGCATGATTTAAGTGTGGGGTGAGGGAATTTCAAAATTTTGTGCTTAATGAGTACGGGTGGAGTTACCGCTGATATGGTAGTGGTTGATGAAAATTTTTGAGTTGAGCACGATTCACTCACCCATTAGTTTTTGTTTTCAATTGCTCATAACAGTGGGAATTTTTGAATCAAAGAATAAAATTTTCTTTGTCTATACATTTTATTCATAGTTAGGACTTTTCTTGACAATGGATGGATGACGACTGCCTTGAGGGAAAAATTAGTCAATACGCTTATTTTGGAACCCCACTGACGATGACTTGATGCCTGTTATGTGCTATAATATGATGGTGGGATGCAAGTGTTATTAATTTTGAAGCATGATAAATAGTTGTATAACTTTTTTGTTTGAGATACCTAGGCTCTTGAATGTGACTCAATATGCTTAAAACTGAATTTAAATTAAAGAATTAATTAAAACTAAAAAAATAATTAATTTGTCTTGAATTTAGCATATAATAGCAGAAAGCAAGATTTTTTGAATATTTCATGCTATTTTGGAGTGTCTTGAACTTACCTGGTGTGTAAACAAAGCTAAATGAGGATGTTGATTGATGGAGATGATTTAGGCATTTCTTTTGAATGAGCTAATTCTTATTCCCGCTTTACCTACCTTGAATGTCTAATCATAGTTAGCCCAATTGAGCCTTTAGCCTAGTATTTGCTAGCCACAAAATTAGATTAATCCTATGTTTTCATTAGTCGTGAATTTGATCTAAAAACTCCTAAGCGCTAAGTGAAAATGCAAAAGAGCATTAAGCAGTGCGGAGTTGGAAGAAGAAAGAATAGAGTAGTTGTGGGAGTTGAAGAAAAGACTTGAGGTGCACTTCTATAAAAAACATGAATAAGATTTAGTAAGGAGAAAAAGAAGAAAAAGATTGGAAAACTGCTTAAGTAATTCTTACTAATAAGCTTGGGTGTGCCTAATGAAATGGGGAAACATAGAGGAAAAATGGGAGTTGAAAAGAATAAAGGTGAAGTAAGAGGATGGAAATTCCTAATGAAAGTGTATATTAAAAGCGCTAGGGAAGATAGTCACTATTATTGGCCATACTAGTAACTACCTACCCTTAGCTTACATTACAACCCACCAAGTCCTACATGATCTTTTAGTTTCAAACGTTCCTAAATTAGTGGAGTAAAACACTATAGGCAAGCTTATGGGTCAATACATGTCGATGTGAATTCTTTTGAGAGTGAGAGTAATTCTTATTCTTATACCCATGCATGTTATAATTGGAAAACATATGAGCAAAAATGGATGAACTCTCGTGTGTGAGGGCACATGTTTGATGAAGGATAAAATTCATGTCGGATTTCTTGATTGGTTAATTTGCATGGGTTTGTTGAGATTAAGAATCGATTATTGAGGCTAGTAAGTCCTTACCTAGTTATATTTTATTTTAATGGTTAAATCTCGCATGCCTCGTTTTAACTTGCCACCTAAAACAATCGTTGTATCCTTCGCTTGAATTGTCTTGATTTAATTAGTTATGTGCGAGCCTTCATTTGCATGAGATGTAAAGGAGTTTTTTGAGAATGAACAAGGCTTTAAGTATAGGGTAGTGATCTTGGGTATACTTACACTCCCAAGTGCTTATGTATGTCTTATTTTAGTTTTGTTTGTTTTAAATTAAGTGATTACATTCTCATGATTTTTATATAAATTCGCATGAACTAACCAATTTGATTAGCTCTTTTGTTTTGTGGTGAAAATTCTTGTGGAGGGGCTAAATTGAATTATGCACAAGCAAGAAAGGAGTTGAGAAGGACATGGAGTGATGATGGTGGGGAAGCAGACTACCCATGCCATCCAACAAGGCGACATACCGGGAAGAAGGTTTACGTTAAGCAACTTTCCAATGACAAGGGAATGCTAATGCTAGACTCCGTGCCACGAAAGGCATGTGCGCGCGAGGACTATGCCAAGAAAGCAAATACACGTGATGGCACGTGCTATGCCGTGCTACCGCTGGAAACCTCCGCGTGGCCACGCCCGTGGCGCTCTGCCAGACAAATGCCAACGCCAAAATAGTAGCCATCCATGATGGGTCCGTCACGCCGCTTGAGCCGCGCGATGGGAAGCGTGTCACGAAGCCATTTTGGCAAATTTACAAATTTCAGATTTCCTCATTTAGTATAAATTAAACCCTTAGCTTCTAAAATCATTTATCACATAAATATTCGGGAAACTGCAGAAGGAGTGAAGGGAGAAGTGAAGAACTTACCTTCTCTTTAACTACTTTGCAAGTAATTACAATTTCTAATTAATGTTTCAGTATTTATCTAAACATGAGGCTAAAACCCTTCCTCTAGCATTGAGGCCATATGATATGAATGCGATTGCTTAATTCATCTTTGATTTAAGTTTTCGTTAATATTTTGTCTTGAATTCTTAATTATTGATGTTTTTGCGTTTCGATCACCATGAAAACGCATTCGTTAAGCTTAGGTGAAATCAAAAGAGTAAATCCCTAGGCTAGAACATAAGAATATAGGGAGCAAGATTCTTATTCTTGCTAGATTTATAGCTAGATGTAATCTACAATTTCAATTAGCCTTGCTTGGTTATTAAAACTCAGATGAGCTATACACTTACTTAGAATTGTCACATTATCAAGCCATAGAAGTATTGTAAAGCTAAGTTTCGTTAAATGATTAGAGGTACGAAAGTCCATAATCAAGGGCACAAACTCCGGTGAAACTACATCCACGTAGTTAAATTATTCACGAATTAGACGTCACATCCGCTCAACGATGTAGGTGTGAGACTAGTTTGTCATGTTTAGAGATTTGAGAGACCATAAACATTGTATTTTAACTATTTGAGACAATAACTTAAGTTTTCATACTCAACCACGTGAATTGTGCACCGCAATGATTATTAGGCCTTAACTTCTAGTTTCTTCTTATAGTGTTTCTTATATTTTGTGATCACTCCTATACTTAATTAGAATTTCCCGAAATTTATATAATCAAATACTTGCAAGTTGCTAATTTTAACACTTGAACTCGAATATTCACGAATTAGTCCGGGCCCCTGTGGGTTCGACTTCCAACTCTTAAAAGGGGCATCAGATACTTGTAGGACCGCGCACGCTTGCACTCGCGCCGGGGCACAAACACTTGCCTCGAAGGGAAGAATCTGAGGAGGAACTTCCTTGCTAGGTCGTCCTGTGATGCAATAGAATTTTGTGGGTCTCGCTTTCTTCACCCACCTCTTTCGCTCTCTCCCAACAAAGGAAAATGTGAAGAGGGTGAGTTTTTTGATATAACCGCCTGACACTCTAATGGGGACGAAAGGTTGACCAATCTCTCCAAGAAGTTCAGAGTGCCGCCGTGGGTCCTCATATGTCGCTCAGTGAAATTTCCCACTAGAGTGAAACAACTACACCATATTCTACTGCTCAAAGCCTCTTCTGGGATTCCTTTGAGGATGTTTGAGGTCACATTTGTCGCAAGTAGAATTGAAGTACTTCGCGAATCAAGGCTGCTATTGACTTCGGCAATAACTCTTTTTTTCCCAATTGGTGATCCTATTGTCAATCAAGAATCTCTGCTCTTGTAACCGTTGTAAGTTTTGGTCAGAGCCTCTCAAAGCAAGTAACTGCCGTTCAGGGTCTAATAAATGTTCCACCAATTCTCTATTCCTTGCAAAGGCCGCAAGGAAAATCGTTACTCCGCAATGAAGCAAAGATTGAGACCAAGTTTTTCTTAAACACATAGGAAAAATAAAATCTTAAAAACTAAAAATTACCAAACGCCGCTAGTCCCAAGCAATGGCACCAAAAACTTTTTGCGCCCTAAGGAACGCACAGTTGTACAAAGTTGTACAAGTAGTAAAGCAACTCTTGAAGAGACGGATGTCAAACCCACAAAGATGTGGATTATAGTGACTATTCAAGTTCAAGTGCTAAATTCAAATTTCATAAGTGTTGGTTGTAGAGATTTTAATATGTTATGTAATTCTATGGTGATCACAATTAATTTGGAAATACAATAAGGAGAAGCATCTCAAGTTAAGTCTCGACAATGCATGCAATGCTACAATTCATGATGGTTCAACTATACGTAAATTCAATTGTTGTCTCGTAGAGTTAATATGCAATGTTCATGGTCTTTCGCCTCTAAACACAACAAACTAGCTCACACCTAAGAATGTTGAGTAGGGATGGACGCCCCAATTCATGAGCAATTTAACAATATGGATGTGATTTATGGGATATATACCCTTGATTATGGACTTTCATCCCTCTAATCATTTAAACTAGAATTAACTTCACAACTACGTATAAGATTGGTGATGTCACAATTTAATCCTATGTCTAGCTATCTTCCCATTTAATTAACCAAGCAAGTAATAGGTATAATTACTATCGTAACCGTGAATCCTATCTTGAAGTCAAGAACTTGCTCCTGAATTGTTTCATTCTAACCTAGGGGTACTCTTTTGATCTTTTCCTTAAGCTTAACAAGTTTGTTTCAATGGTTATCAAATCATTAAACAACAACTAATAAGGATGCAAGACAATATATCAAATAAACTTGAACCAACAATGAATTCATGCAATTACATTCATTTCATGTGGCCTCTACCCTAAAAGAATGGTTTAAACCACTCATGTTCATACAAACACTGAAAAACATGTTTAAAGTGATGTACTTACAAGAATAATAAAAGAGAATGAAAGACTTGAACCCTAGGTGATGTTCTTCCTTTCTCCCTTCGCTCCTCTCTCTTCTTTCCTTAATATTTTTAAGATAATGATTTTAGAAGCTAAGGGTTTAATTTATAATAAGTTGGAAAATGAAAAAGTTGGCCTAGAGAAATGTACTCTCCACGCCATGCTTCCTATCATGGCAAGGAAGTGACGTGTCACGAGTTATCGCGACATGTCACCGGAATGGCCATCTTGAGACAAGTCATCGGTATGCGCTGCAAAGCGAGTCGCAAGGCATGGCACGACACTAGTTGTGCAGCCACTTTGTGTGACACGAGCCAATGCACAAATGAATGCCGCGTGATACTCGCAAGCGTGATCCCTAGCGTGACGGCCTTGAACGCACAAAGCATGGCTAAAGTGGTGGCACTGGGCATCAGGCACGGCTTATTTTCAAGATCCCGACATGTAGAGTTTCTAAACTTCATTTTCCTACCTTTCTTCTTGTACATTGAATATCGTATCAAGTCTCTCTTGAGTATATTTCACCTACAAAACATGGGCTAATCACTTTAGTTTGTTTATGTGCACATAAATATACAAAAATCACATGATAAAGGTAATTAATTAAATTGACAAACATGACTAAACTAAGTTATAAAATAGCACATGGGCAAGTAAATATGCCCAAGATTAGTACCGCTCCTCCAGGGCTACCATCTCATAATCCATGGAAGGTAGGCCTCCGATCCTCCGCCGCAAATTTAACATTCCGAACATGCGACCTCTCCAAATTATCATCCCTAACCTCGGCGGTCCGGCTACAGTGAGAATTGGAGCTTTGGAAGTCATGGCCTCCTTTACCTTCATGAAATCCATCATCTTGCCTGCCATGTGCCCCCGCTTAGGAGGTAAGTGAAGACCGCTCTCTTCCTCAATGCGTGCTTCAAAACCGAGCCGAGACCGCTATACCAAAAGATTTCCACTCCGCAATTGTCCTCAATCTCTTCATATTGCCTCTAAGCACTTCACCAAAATTGATTGGTATATCTTTCATCAGCCTTGTATACCAACATGCCCCGCTCTATGGTGAAGTCTTATGTGTTTCCTATGGAGAAGCATGGCAAAACAATTCACACACACTTTCGCTCCTTATTCAAGTAGGAGAATGGAAGTGTGTAGAGTGAGTGCCATTATGGTCCATTTCCTAACGGGCGTATAAGTGCTCACCATAAAGAGTATGGAGAATGTCGCGATATGGAGGCTTCTCTGTGCGTAAAGAATTACACCGATGGTCTACCGTGTGTACCAAGGAAGGTATTAAATGATTTAGTAGTGAAACGAACCACCGACTTACATTTTGACCTCATTTGTTTTCCAAAGGAAGTGTCCAAGTTTGCATAAAATTCCCTAACCCAAAGGTGAGGCCGCACCCTCCGGCTCTAAATGATATAATCCAATCCCAACTCACGGACTTGTCCCCGATGGTGGGAAACCCAAGTGCGAGGTGACCATCGTCAATTCAATTATCAGGAGCTTCTTTTTCTGCCTTTTGTGTGTTGAACCATATTAGTGCATTAGGCTCCACCACTTTTGCTTTGAATATTCTAGCAGGGGTTCCCTTGGCCGACGAACTCAATACTTTTGTTCCTTTTCAAAGAAGCTTGAGACCCTTCTTAGCTATCTCTATTTCCTTTCCTATGTCGCCTTTTGATGCCATGACACCCGCCAATCAACAATCGTGAACTTCTACAAGATTAATTGTGAAACAAGAGGCTAGCTAATTAGGTGTAATAAGTGCAAAATGACCCCACACTAAATTCTCTAGCATACTTATGTGAATATTTCAAATAGGTACTCAAGACTTCCCCATTATCATACTCAAATCATGATCCAAATGAACGTGATTGGCACCTAAGTACATCAATCCGATGGGCGAACTAATGTTTTCCACTAAATCCTCCGACATCAATCATTCAGAAGAGAAATAACACTTTAATAATGAAACGAAAATGAGATACCTAAACGATAACATCCAACTAAAATAAAACAACATTCCCAAGATCCAATTATCATTGCACCTCAAATGTCTAAGTACAAATCTAGGGGTGATAAATATAGAAAATAAAAGAAACTAAAATTTTTGTAGGAGAGACATATTCAATGGGGGAGTGGGACTACCTATCATGCAATCTCTCACCTTTCAAAATGAAACTCGTTGGGCAAGAAGAGCTTCCTAGATCGAACTCGTACTTAGAAAAGAAGTGCGAGTAGCGCGCACGAAACACAATATTGGTTGGAATCATCATACAACCTACATAATAATATAAGAATGGCAAACAACATGTAACCAATCTAAAAACACTATTTAAATACACATTACATGCTCCAGGAAATTCAACTCAACTAAGGTGCAATCTATTGCTCAATAGATTAGGGCTCTTTTCGCCGTAGCCGGTATCATGACCGGGTAGTAAGCTTGACTTAGTCGCTCGCACTCCTAGTCATTTAACCAACTACTCACAACATCATGTAACATCTTATTCTTCCATAAACATAACAGTTATTACAATATGACACAGAAAATGCTATATAATCGCATACATTAGCCGATTACAATGGTAGAACAACACAATTTCTAACTTTCATTCATCTCTAAAACATCAACGCCATGCAAATTATCCACATTAAAAATTACACACACATTTTCAAACACGCTTCAGTCAATTAGCATTCTTCCATTCCACTTCTATATATTAATATAACATACCATGAAATTTCACAAATAGTGATTGCCGGCACACGCCTCCGTCATATCACTATGAACACTCCGGAAGCACTAAACCATCGTGTATACACATGCTAAAGATCTTATTTCGCCTTCCGCCATGACCAACAAGGGACTCTAGAAATTCATGCTTTGTACCGGTGTAGTACCCGTTCCCACTCATATGCTCCTCCAAATGCTCCTCTCGACAAAAGGCACTCAATCAACATTACTCGCTCGGATACTCCCTTGGGCACTCAATCAACATTACCGCTTCTGATACTCTTCCTCTTGGGATATTCTTACTATCCTTAACCATTCTCACTAGAGTGATCACATAGACAAGTTTGTTATTGCATAAGGTCTAAGATATCACGACTATTACTGTCACTCATACATTCAATGACTCTCATCATTCATTCAATGACAATACAAGAACACAATAAAAGTTCAACACAATTTTACGTCGGTTCGATGGCCACGACATATCAATTTTTTTCAATAGTCGATTTTAAAAAGTTAATCATCCAAGATAATGTCCATAGATCAAGCAACACATTATCATTCACAAACATAGAAATCATTATGTAAAAATCTAACTCCTAAACCATAACCTACCTCAAACTGGAGTGGTTTGGATGGAACTTATCGCCGGAGCTCTGCTCCTTCCTTTGTGCTTCCTGACGCGTAAAGTCTAAAATAGAACATGACAAAATTTAGTATCCTATCACCATACAAGGGTTTTAGGAAATCAAATCCTCACCTTCGTGGCATTTTTAAGTGTAAAACCCCAATTTCACTTACTTCTAGATCTCATTTCCCGTATAGCACATTTTAACAACTAAAACTTTGCAAGGATCATTACCCCGTTAAACTCACAATCAAACCACCCTATTAGTTTCTCATGATCCAGCCTCTAGTCTATCATCTGAGGGTATCATTGCTAGAAATTACCATTAGAGGTTCTCCTTGAATCCCAATGTTTACATAATCCATCATAGAGGTAGGAAATTCTAGAGACTACCTTGGAAAAGGAATTTGAACCGCTCTTGGGGAGAAAATTGTCTTAGCCCTTGAACCTTGTGTTTTGTGAAATTATGGGGTCTGTCCCCATAAATCCTACTTAAACCCACTTTATTCCCATCGCCCGCCGCAAGCCGGACACGCTATGACGGCCAGAAGCCGCTACACCGGGATTCGCAAGCATTTCCCCTAGTCCATTACGACGTAACTCCGACTATCAAGCAATGGTCTCACTACGCGAAGAATTCTACCACCCAGCGCGGTCCCGCAAAACCAATAGCTCCACAAAATCAACCAACTTTCACTATCTCACTCCACAATACTTCCTCTATCCACAATCTATCCCCGTTAGAGTGATCTTGTCTATTTCCTCTTCGTACCGACATATGATTCATTACATCATATGCAAATTGATAATGCTCTCAAACCACACTTCCAACTCGAAGTATAAAGTGGCGTTTGCCAATAAGAACCCAACTAAGAGGTTGGGGTCGAACCTACAAAAATATGGAAGATCTAGATTATACGTGTAGATGAACTTGTATGGTAATTACTTCACGATTGGGGATTCTAATAAAAGCAATAATAGAAATACACAGCAGTCAAGATTATGTTTGTAAACCAATAATTAAAGGATAACTAGGCTTTATGTTCCCATGGGTTCATAACAAATTTGGGTTACACTCGTGATCTTTACCAATACTTACTTATTAACCTGATAACATAGGTTCATTTAAACGCATCGACCAATCCCTATTGAACATTATCCTCAATTACTAACCAAGTCTCGTGAGTTTTGCAAACTAACCTTTATCACTAAGTTCCCATATAACTATCCGATGACCACAACTCAATTTACTACAATGATCATCAAGATGAAGGCCCGCTAGATTCTCTTTCCCAAGTCTCTACCTCTTCGACCAAAGCAAGTAAAGAATTCCAAAATCTCCTAACGTTGTACAAATCGCTAGAATCATTAAAGATGAAGAGAATATAAGTATTTAGTTTTGGTTTTAGACTCACTTTGTGCAATCCTAACTAGTTAATCCACCATGGTTCCCACAACCCTAGCTATGAAGGTTATAGCCTCTCATAGTTGCAGGGTTGTGATTTGTGTTCATTATTGAAAACTTAACAAAAACTTACAAAGATGATCGAGAAAACAATTCCTTCCACTAAACCACAAAATATTGAATAACAAGTAGCAAGAACAAGATGAATTCAAGAAAAGGCTGATCACAAGGCTGGAAACTAACTCAATTCTCTCTTCCAACGATGTAAAATTGCTTACTACAATGTTTTCCTACTAGAATTATGTCTATTCGTCATCCGCTATTAAAAATAAAACATAAAATGTTTTTATATAGACACAAGAATCTTTTCCTAAACTAATAGACTACTTTCCATATTTGTAGCCGACTGCCAATGGAGCACCTATTACTGTAGGGGCTTCTCATGGATCAAGTGACATCAACTCGTGGCTTGAGGCATGAATTTTGGCTAAGCGTTGGTCCAAGGTATGATTAGTACCAACATGATACAACTCCTACATTGACACCCGTGGCATGATCCTAATCCTTGAACTTTTCTTAACTTCACCACGACCGATATATGCACGAATCGTACCTTCATCTCATGGGTCGAGGGTGCCCTCGCATCGAGAATCATCCTTCGTGCAATCTATCCGGGATTTCATCACGATCGGGCTTACCACGAATCGTACAACCATGGTACGATCCGTAACACGTGTCATAAGTTCACTCTTCTAGGTTAAACATTCGCTATCAAGGCTCCTCATTACGACTCGCAGGTCCATCCTATGGATCGTGGCCGTGGTATACACTTTTTGCCCTTTTTTGAACACTCTATCTTCCTTGCAATTTATTGTTCCAACACCCATTTACCCCTAAATCAATGGAAAAGTGCCTTATATCCACATAAATACACCTAATTCCATGTTATTTCTTCTTAGTTTGAGCCGTCATTAGTGTTGAAATTCACAGCACATCACAAATTAAAATACCATTCATCCTCGAACAATTTACAAAAGAAATAGGACGTACGATTCCACAAAATTGAGGATATTTGATTCGCATGGTCATCCTCGGTCTCCTAGGTTGCTTTCTCTATAGATCAATTCTACCACTGGACCTTTAACAACGCATCTCTTTGGTATCAACTCGCGTAATCTTCCCTAGCCAATATCGCCATTGGATCCTTTTTCCTATATGATAAGTTCTCACCAGTAACATGGAATTCCATTTGATGATTTATTATCCTCCTATGATATATCTTCACCACGTAAACATGGAAGGCTGGATGCACCCCTACCCGATGGTAATGCCAGCTCATAAGCTACTTGCGCACGCGTCGAAGGATAATCAACTGGCCTAATGGTTTTTCACGCCCCAAAATCGGGCAGGCGCACCGGTACTCGATTCATGATTTATCAATGAGCTGCTATATGACATCTCGTAATAAACACTTAGGCCATCCAGGCCACCTATCATAATCAACTCGGAGTATAAACTGACCTATAAGGTCTCAATAATACAAGGTAAAACAATCAAATGCAACTAAGTGAACTGAAAAGCAATCAAGCAACAATAAGTCAAGAGGCCACACCAAATAACGCTATACACACTAAGTCCACAAAGCCTCTAAAGAGCAAATCGATCGATGGCCGGAATAGGGCTCTGATCATCCATAACTCGTATCTCAAAACTCAAGCACAAATAACTAAGCCCTAGCTCCTAGAAAGAAAGGAGCATACCAACTATCAATTGATCTCACGAATCGCTTACTTCAACCGGGCAATCTCGACTCTTTACTTAGCACTGCACGAATGCAGTGTCTTGAAGCGAAGGGACGCGCATTTAAAATGAAATATATCGGGTATGGCAATAAATCAGAACAAATGAGATAAAAATCTTGTAATAACCGACTATCACATAAACATATAAAGGATACTTATAACCCGAACTCGCAACTAATTGATAACAACTTACTATAACATAAGTGAACTCCTAAAGCTCAATTAGGAATAAGAAATAAGAATATCCTGGAATCCTTGAAACTAAAACCTGATAATAACTCTATAATGAGATGAAAATGCAATTATGAAATGCACAAGAGAAACTATAAGTAGCATTACTACCGACCCGCCAACCGTAAATCCATATATGTGACCCGCCTAGCCGGTGTACCACCGGGGTAAAATAAAATACCCTAGTCGGGTGTACACATTGGGGTAAAATAAAAATATCTCCAAATGTTGTATTATACAGAGGTAAAATAAAAAATATCTCCAATCGGGGTGTATCACACTCCGTGTAAAATAAAAATATTCCCATTGTGTACCATACCGAGGTAAAATAAAAATAAATCTTAATACACAATCATAAATGGAGAAAAATAGGGCTCATATGCATCATCTCAATACTTGCAACAATGAAATATGTCGAATAAGAACTATAACAGGTAACTTACCACGACCCCTAATACTAACCTCATGCCATACACATATAGGTCTTTCATTTAGTATTTAAATACATACATATAAGCCGTGAATGCAATCCTAGGAACGCCTTGAATCGAATATCATTAATACTCTATAGACACACGTTCATAATTTTAACCATCTCCTAGAAATTCTAAAATAACAGGAGAAGAGAGAACAAATAAATCCCAACATTTTCTATTAACAATCTTAGCATTCATTTGTGCTTATACTTGTTTGACTTTCATACTTTCATATCAATATTTGTGAGCAAACTCTCATTCGTCGCACATCATATCACACCAACTTATGAACAGAAGACATAACTTGCGTATCTTAAACCTGAGCTTTAACATAAAAATGCTAAGCAATTGTCTAGGGGCTGCCTAAAAATAAAAAAAGACTTATAGTCGTGCTTCTGACAACGTAGGAAAGCTCGTGTGAAACTTTGCAATATATGAGGAGCTTAGAAAATCTTAGCAAAAGTATAAAAAGTTTAGAAACTTCCAAGAAAAAAAAATCCTTCAAAATTCTGAAAAAATGTTAATCCAACTCTTAGAACAAATAATTCTAAAGATAATTTCTTAAAAAGGACGACGAAGAACTTCTCAGAATCTTGAGTCACTATCTAAAAATCTATGATTCTAATAATTTCTTAAGAAGTTAACACTTGACTGGCCTTCCATTAGCTTAACACAACTAAACATAAATCAACTTTATTTATAACTCTTTTTGCTAAATGTCGTAGAACAGGGTAAATATTGCTATCTCTTGCCTAACTCATTAAAAATCAAAATAATTTATAATCTAAAACAACTTTTAGCTTTACTTTTCATATTCATCATAAATTCTTTCCAACCAAGATTCGTAATCCCTACTTAATTATTTACTTCCTCATGTTCATTATTCCAGCAATTCTTATACGCACTTACCTTACCTTATTTCCAACCTTATCTCTTAAACATCGCCTTGTTCATATTTTAACGCTCTCTCACCCGCTTCGAAATCAACTATGGACAAAGAGGGCATATAACTACATATTACCTTAAAAGGTTCAACATTTACCTTTATCTCTCCATTGCTACTAGAGGCTCAACTTTTACTCTTAGTTTAATTTCCTTACAGATCTACAATTTTCAAAGAACATGCGACATTTATACTTAAAGCCTTAAGTAATCCTCGTGAGGTCAAGATAACTCAAGACCTCTAATAAACATATGGCGTACATTTCTAAAGGCAAATACTTGTCGCTTTAGTGCATAATTTGAACGTAAGAACAAACATATATATATATATATATTATGATTGTATAACTGTTAATATCAAGATATTGCGCATAACCTTCCAATAAAGATGGTCTCATAGAAATATCAATAGTTTACCCATTCAGTCCTATTTTCCAAGTTTTACCTATCGACACTAAGAAATACATTAATTAGTCTCTTAACTTAAGGGAGAGGGATTGGGGAACCATCACATGGCCCTAGGTTCCTTAAAACATGAATATAAGAGGGTAGGTAATCGTCATATGGAAATTTCACTATACCCTCATTATCCATTATTGAGTTAAAATCGATTTCAATTATTGTAGTTTATTTGGCGCAGGTCGCTATCTTTCCATGTTTAGCAATTTTAGTTAGCAACTATAACGTGAAACAACTTTTGACACCACACAAATACATAACATAGTGTAAAGGACCACCACAGCGTCTACGCCGAGGGGACTTTGACGCAATTTTACAACTATGACCATAATAGAAGGCAATTGCCCTCTCCACTTCCAATTCATGCTTTCAACTTTAGCAAATACATAATCCTAAATACCAAGTAATTCTAAGAAATGGTAAGAACCATAATATGCTACTACAGGCTCAAAGAACAGGGAAATGTCGGATTGCCATATGAATTCGTGCTTGAAAATCAAGAGACAAAGAACGCCATATACCTTCTCCGATGAACTTTTCTCAGCCGATTTCTATCTCAATGATCAGCCTTATGATAATGCTCAAACCACACCTCTTACTGAAGTGATAAGTGGATATTGTCAATAAAGAAACCAACTAGAGGTTGGGCCCATCCCATAGGGAATAGGAGACCGGATTATAGCACCGGTAATTTAACTTATGAGGTGTAGTTACTTCTAAAATAGGGGGATTCTAAAGAAAATTAATAATAAATGCAAATATCAAAATTCTTGATGTTAAGTCAATATAAAAAGATAACTAGGGTTTTTGTTCCCCATGGATTCATAACTACTGCATACACTGTGATTATCACCAATACTTACTTATAGAACTTATAACTTAGGTTCAGCCCAAACGTCCGATCGCCCTCCCTATTGAATGATTATACTCAATCACTCGACCTGGGCCTCATGAGCGGTTTCAAAACTATCCATTATAACTACATTCCTAATTTAACTATCCTGCGACCACAACTCAAGTTAATACAATGATCATCAAGATCAAGTTTCCGTTGTAATTCTCTTTTCCTAATCTCTACCTCTTCGAATAAAGCAATAAAGAATTCGGGCAACTTCTAATGTTTAAGAATGAAGAGAACACAATATAAGTATTTGTATTGGTTTTAAGATCACTTTCTGTAACCCTAGCTTGTTAATCCACCATACTTCCCACAACCCTAGCTATGAAGGTTATAGCCTCTCATAGTTGTAAGGTTTGAATCTGCATTCATGATTAAGGAAATAAAACAATACTTACAAGTATGGATGAGAAAAACACCTCCTTTGATTACTCCATAAAATCTTTAAAAACAAGTAGTAAGCACAAGAAGAATTCAAGAACAAAGTTGATCACAAGTTAAGACCAACTCAATCCCCTCTTAAGGTTTCGTCTCTAAAACTATCAAAACTCGACGCCTCTCTATAAAATAAAACCTAAAGCATATTTATACATACACAAAATCCTTTTCCTAAACCAACAAGGTGAACTTCCATATCTCTGCCACCGCCACGCCAACTTACCTATGATCCATAGCATACTCCTACGTATCGGTAGCTTCTTCTCGTGCAATTCAAATGGCTAAATTCTTGCTAAGTGTTGATCTGGGTACGAATTTCGTACCATCAACTCATGAATCGTACTAAGCTCCTGCATTTTTGAACTAGATTTTGCAAGTTTTCCGAAGTTCATCATGACAATGGTACGACCTACCTTCGTCTCAAGGGTCGTATGTCACGAATTACATTTACAATTCGAGTCATAGACACGGACACCTGAGCCCCGAAAGACCCCAAGTCGACTCCACAGCATGAGCATACATCTATTTCATTCACATAAGCGGAAGACTTAACATAAGAAAAATGTAATCATGTCATAATAACGAGAAAATAAAATACATGATCAATAAGCATGATGGCCGAATACAACTTATATTCTCAAGAGCCTCTAATCATTCAAGATGGGTTGATGGGACAACACCTTAACTAACCCTAAGGATTGTAAACTGAATGAGAAACAATAGAGTTCAACACATGGCCTCTAACATGAGGACTCACCAAATAAGCCGATAGAAAAGTCTCGAGAAATCCACAAGGAGGTGAGCCTAAGAGTCTGCCTTGTATCATGAAACAATATAGCATAGGAAAGTAGGTGGTCAAAGAAATGGAATGTACCGGTATGCAAGGTAAGTAAGATTGACATTTAAGAAATGTATAAAATTTATAAGTAAGCATAGCAATAGGACAACATGCTCGTAACATAATTATTGTAATATGACATAGGATCAAGGTTTTCAAACATACATAACATAAACATAATCATAATCATAAATAAAAATCCTTACTTAATCATAACTTTAACCAACATTCATAATCATATAAAAATGGCATAAATCATGAAGAATAGTGGAAGAATCTCTTAACCGACATACCCCATATGAGCACACATGAAACTCGACTTATTACCCTAGTGGGAAGGAGTTCGTACCTGCCAAGGGTAGGAACCATTAAGGGCGTGATCACACATGAAATGGGCCACTGGGGCTGTGGACAAACATGAAAAGGTCCCAACATACCTACGGTGACACGTAGTTCATGAGATCCGAAGCTTAACATGGGCCCCGAACCTACTCTCGGTGTTCGATACTACCTAAAAAATGTATATAGTTCTCATAATAATACATACATGAGATTATGGGCTAGTTAAATCATGTAATCATAAGCATGCTTGAACATATAAGAGCTAGCTATGACTTGAGGCCCGTGGTCTCTACTAAACACATAATTCATGATTGATAGAATTCATACTTACTTGTAGATCATGCATATAGCTTGAAATTCATAAGTTCATAACATATAACATAATGAATTCATAAGTAAATTCATAATTCATGTTGGGCTTATCAAAAACACCAATGGATCAATGGATTATAAATCGATTCATCATGGGGCATGCATAATCAAGCTTAATTGTTTAGAAATTTAAAATAAACAATATTATAATCAATTTAAATCTCAAACGATGATCAAAATCAGTAGATTATGAAAAGATTTTAAAATCACAAGACCCATAATTAAATCATTTAAATTTATACAAATGAAGTACAAAACACCATGAGTTTTCAAATAAATTTTGCATAATTAATATAGAAGGAGCATGGGTGTGGAAGAATCCACCCATTGAAGACCTTACATACCTGGAATTATTAACTCGTACCGCCCTAAAAATCCCAAGAATGAAATTGAAGAAATTGATGTGAAAGGCTTGAAATCTCCCCTTGAATCCCTTATCAAAGTCTTGCATGCATGAATGAGAGTTTAGAATAGGTCATCTCTTTTAAACCCAACTTTTCCTAAGCTAAAACGACGTAGTTTATGTGGCCTTATATCGTGAAAAATTCAAAATATCCTTAATGAACCTACTCCTAAAAACTTTTCCAAATCGATCCCACATGTGGACTAATGGGTTTCGGAACCAACGACGACTCCATCATGTCCCTCGTTGAAACCCATCGCCGGTAGCCCATTCTCACAACTCCAACAATCTTAGAGAGTCGTGATGCCACATACCTTCAACCAACAATCAAGTCACACGCCAAAGGGTTAACCCCGAACCTGGCATCTTATCTCCGAACGGTCACACCACGACCATCACAAAACAACAGACCATTGTTATCTCGTAGCGCCCATCGGAACAACTAAAACCCAAACCATTTTACCATAACTAAAAACTCGTGCCTGCTATAAAGAGTCATTGGGACGCCCATTGAAAGCCACTTGGAATGAAATCTCATCTCTTGCTACGTATCGCTAATGATGACTCCACATTGTTTCCTTACAACGAAGTCATCACATCTCCCGTGGTCTCCACTTCCACCATCCTTTGCCTAACCAACTATACCATACAACGACTCAGGGTTTGATACCACAAGTAATTCTATGATCCGTTCTGTGATGTTTTGCCAGCTTTTTCTCGCACATTTTAATTTTTAACTCCCTAGTCTATTCTTAGGCCTTCTAGGGTATTACATCGTACTTGCTTCTCGTAACAGGTGAGTAAGATTCATGCAATTTTTCCGGGATACTCATCACAACATGACTCGCATAAACATTCCAATCGATCGTATCTACTGTCACATCTCTCAACCTAACTTTAAGCAACTTCACGCGCCATCAATACGACTGCAGTCCTTCCTACGATCCGCACGTGGTTCCGTACTATTGGCCCATTTTGAATTTTTTAAGCTATATTTTGCAATCTTCCTCCAACCGCTTTTATCCCGTAACAAAAGGAAAAGTACCTCATATCCACATAAATACACCTAAATCCATGTTATTTTCTTAGTTTTGAGCGTCGAATGTGTTGTAAACCCACAACACATCACCTTCAACATTCTTAATCCAATGGTTTTATAGTCCAAAGAAAAGCTTAACCTATAGCACAAAATGCAGTCCAAAATAACTAACCAAAGGCCCAATTGCAACAACAACACATGGCAACATCAACAACATTCATCCATTTTCTCAACTAGTTTTCACTAAATTTTTGAAGGATAAATAAGAGGAAATTTTATTTGCTAGTTTTGCCTGTAATTCTTCCCCTCAATATGAAATATAATTCCAGCAAAAGAAACACGCTAAAAAGCCTAAGGAAATGACTAACACTCAGCTCAAAAATACCCATCGACAACTCACTTAGCCGGCAATTTCCGTATTTTCGCTTACAATTTGAGAGGCTTTAAAAGGGGGTGAAATCCTTTACCTTTTTCTCGACGTTCTCGTTAAAAATAGGAGTAATTATCCTCAAATTCTTGATAAAAAGTGCAGCAACCTCGCTGTCCAAAACGCAGCAAAAACAAACAGCTCACCAACACACCAAACACAATCTCCAACTTCTAGTCTTTTAATCAAGAATTCAAGCAAGGTTAGTAAGAGAATTTCTACCTTTTATACTAGTTTTTAATCCCTACTAAGAGGGAAACATATATGGGGCTTAGAAATGATTTCTTCAAATATGCAGAAAATTCACCACAACAACACGTGCCCCAAGTGCAGCCAAAATGTACCACCAAAGACACCACCTTCGCCTTATTATAGCTCCCCTGCACATAGCTTTACTTTTAATGGAGTTTAGCTTGGTGTTCTCCTTAGTTGTTTGCTGGAAATTTGAGAGAATTTCATAGGATAAGAAAGCAATTTCAACGTGGAAACGTTGAAAATGATTTCACAATACACAACTTAAAATGTAAAGGTTGTTGGGCGGTGCTGCTTTAGGCGCTGCCACCTAACTGCCGATAGTGTCACGGTAAAATGTCTATTAACTTCTTTACTCCAAATTCCGATTGACAAGAGGTTTGATATTCGAAAACTAGACTCAAGGAACTTTAACTTGATAGGTCGGGCTTCTACCACTATATATTAGGGGAGATGGTTATTTAAATTTTACCCTTACTTATGAACTTTACATACTCTTCTTTCTGGCTTCTCTGCTCGTACACATTTTCCTTGTCATCTATGGCCACTATAAAACCCGTACATCAAATAATCACTAAAATACGGTAACATCCTCCCCTTAGAAACATTCTTCCTCAAATGTCATAACACCTTAACTCATCCTTGTTCTTCCGTCATAAACATACATTCCATATATTCATAAATATATCCTTCTGGCCGTGCTTCATATCAAACTATACTTATTTAACTCAATCCATTTACCTAACATAAGGCGGATGTGCCCTAAAACCACATAATTGATGAACTTTTTTAACCCTAAGTAAATTTATACACTACCACGATAGATAATTAACTCCAATACCACTTTCCATTCACTACTTAAGATACAAGATCAATGTTAAATCCTCGGGCCCGTGCTTTTACCATGGCAATTTAATATGGTCCCCATAATGCAAAACTAAAGCCTAATCTAGGGACAAAGGAACAAAATCTCCCGGAGAAATTGAATGTCCTGGACACCTGTGGCCTTGAAACGGCACATGGGGCCTTAAATAATCTTGTTGACCTAGTATCCCCACTTTATTCTATTTCTTTGTTGGTACTTGGAAACGGTGAATGAGATTCCTCTATGTTCTCTGAGAAAATGCTTGTATCCAAGCACACAGTCATTCTTATTTGGGTAGACATTCCGAACACTTCAAATCGATAGGGTCCCAAACCTAATATAATTGATACTCTATCTCCTGTATTCCGCATCTCTATCCAAGATATCGGACCAAAGAACTAAACCTCGAGTTATATTCGCGAATTATCATACTTCCCCGCTTTAGGTACAAAACATTCTAACTCGAACTCGTTGGAGTTCCCGTGGTAAGTAATGATCCGTAAAGTCTAGGGGTTTTAGACTCAAAACCCATGAGCACTAAATCTCTCAAAAGTATTCCACTAGACCCTACCATTAATTTCAATAGTTGAATTTTGAAACGTCACTATTCTAAAGTGTTAACATCTGAAATGCTTTCTTAAATCTTATCTCTTGATATAGTCAAGGTGTTGGAGGATAAACAACTCTACCCCCTCCCGGGTTCTGTTTACTAAACTGACAACATGAGGGGCTGAATCCCTTCCCATGGTAGCTCGATCAACCAAAGAAACTATAACACGGGGAGTAAAACAAAACTCACTTTGAGCATATAATCTATTTCGATGACAAAGAGGGGGCGATTGGGACCCTTTCAAGAATTAGTGTCGATAAATCTCATAGCAATCTGCCTTACTCTAGGTGAGTTCTAAAACATAAGCACGATTTAGACTTCAAACAACCCTTACATCTTTGCTCTATAGCACAATCTATTAATGAACAAAGTGAAACAACTCCTAAAATGTATTATAGCCTCCTAATTATAAGTATGGTGCACAACATACCATAAGAAAGACTCCACTAGACACGCCTTGTGACTCCTTAGGATACAACTTCTCTCTGATACAAAGTTTGTCACGCCCTAAAAACTAGGGTAGGGCGCAACCGGCACTCGATTCATGATTGATCGGTGGAAGCTAGCTATATGACATCTCGTAATCGTAACACTTAGGCTATCCAAGCCAATTGCACAATCAACTAGAGTATAACCGGACCTATAAGGTCTCAAAAATACATGATAAACAACTAAACAACCAAGGAACATAGCGCATAAAATCAGGGAAATAATAAGTCAATTTTAAGCCACAAATTGAATAACACTAAAAATAATACTAAGTCCACAAACCATCTAAAGAGCAAAGTGATGTACGGTCGGAACAGGATCCGACCTACCCATAATCACATCTCAAAACTCAAGTATAAATAATCAAGCCTTAGCCCGTGAAGAAAGAAGTATACAAACCATCCGTTGATCTCACGAACCGCTACTTCAATCGGGAAATCTCCGACCTCTACCTTCACCTACGCGCACGAACGCAGCCCACAAGGAAGGGACGCGCACAAAATGAAATGTACCGGTATGTAAGGCCGAAATCGTAAAATGTGAGATAAATAACTTTCAATAACCGATCAAAGACATAAACATATGAAGGATAGATATAACTCGAATTGCAACCCGTAATTGATAAAACTTAGTGCCAACATAAGTTAACTTAAGATAACTAAACAAGGAATAAGGAATAGTAACAACCTGAATCGATGGAACTAAACCTGCATAATAACTCTATAATCGATGAAATGCAATTAAATAATGCACAAGAAAGAAACTATAACTTTAATGCCAACGACTGCCATCTCAGAAATTCATATAAATTTTCTCCAGCTTCTGCACTCACATTGGGGTAAAATAAAATATTCTGTACTAATGTACTACACTGTGGTAAAATAAAATATTCTAAATGATACCCCACCTGGATAATATAAAAATATCTCCAAAATTGTGTACCACACGGCAAATAAAATTTCTCTCTAGACGGTGTATTATACCGGTAAAAATAAAAATACCTTTAGTTGGTGTACCACACCTGGGTAAAATAAAAAATATCTCTAGCGTGTACCACACCAAATAAAACAAATCTTAATCGCAATCATAAATGGAGCCGATAGGGCTCATGAAGTGCATTATCCAATATCGAAACCATGAAATATGTTGATTAATAATTATAACATGTGTAGGATCTACCACGACTCTAATACACAATTATGCCATACACATATAAGTCTTTCTATTTAGCATTTAAATACATACATATGATTTGAATGAAATGTAGGGAAGATCCTAAAACTGAATTCATAAAGATTATCGAGATACACGCTCAAGATTTTAAACATCTCCCTAGAAATTCTAACATGAGGAGTAGAGAGGAATAAATTTTAACCAACATTTTCTTATTGTCACTTAAGCATCATTTAAGTGAATTCGCTTGACTTCACATTTTCATATATCATGAATTGTGAGCATACTCTCATTCGTCAAGCACACCATATCACATCTCAAGGTAACTTGATGAATGTGAAGACATAACTTATGTATCTCAAAGCTGGAGCTCTTAACATAAAAATGCTAGGAAACTGTCTAGGGCTGCCTTAAAGAAGTAAAGACTTATAGTCGTGAGCTTCGCATAACGTAGGAAAAGATCATGTGAAATTTTGCAATATGAGGATGAGAAACTTAGCAAAGATATAAACAGCTTAAAACTTCTAAGAAAAAAAAAGCCTTTAAAACTTGAAAGTTAATCCAACTCTTAGAACAAATAATCATAAGATAATTGTTTAAAAGGACGACAAAGAACTTCTCCATAACTGGAGTCACTATCTCAAAATCATCGATTCTAATCATTTCTTAAGAAGTTAACACTTTACTGGCCTTCCATTAGCTTAACACAACTAAACATAACAAACTTTATTTATAACTTTTGCTAAATTGTCATTAGAACAGGTAAATCTTGTCAAGCTATTTTGCTATCTCATTAAAAATCATAACACTTATAATCTAAAAACAACCTTTAGCTTTACTTTTTGTATTCATCATAAATTATTTTCCAATCGATTCATGATTCCCTACTTCATTATTTACTCGTGTTCATTATTCCAACAATACTTATACGCACTTACCTTTTGCCTAATTGCCAACCTCCATTCCTTAAAATCGTCTTGTTCATATTTTAGTATCTCTCAAAGGTTCTTGAAATCAACTATGGATAGAGGGAATATAACTCACATATTACCTCAAAAGGTCTAACATTTACTCTTATCTCTCCATTGATACTAGAGCTTCAACTTTTACACTATGGTTAATTTCCTTACACATCTTAAGCAATTTTCAAAGAACTGTCCTCATACGTGTCTACAAAATCTTAAGTACCCTTAGAGGTCAAGATACTTTGCTACCACCGTGACATTCTTCGATTACTTGAACTTTTTCCAAGAATTCCTTCAAAGAAATTGGTTCCCTAGGGTCTCACCTCAAATACATCAAACCACCCAATAGGAGACTTGTATTTCCTCCCATATAGAGCTTCAAATGGCACCATGCCAATGCTCGAGTGATAGCTATTGTTATCCCAATGGCCCCCAAAATCTATGCAATATAGGCGGAGCATATCCTCTAAGACCTAGATGGTCCTTTCCCGACTGTCCGTCCTGTCCGAGGATGCAAGATTGTGCTCAAATCCAACCCGGTGCCTAACTCTACTTGGGTGTTCTCTGTAAATTGAGAGGTGAATTAAGTACCCCCTGCTGACTCAATTTACACCGGCACCTTTAAGAAACCGAATCACTTCCTTCACATATAACTCGCCAACCTTCTCGCATTGTAAGTCATTTGGACAGTAAGATGAGTGACTTGGTCAATCTGGTCACAACGACCCAAATGGAGTCAAACTTACCCAATGTATTGTAAACAAACCTATGAAGTCCATCCCTACTCTATCCCATTTCCACTCGCTATAGGCATCCTTTGGAAGTACCCTTTAATTTTGGTGGTCGACTCTTGGACCCGCCGGGAGCAGTTCAAACACTAGTCGACATAGTCAATAATGTCCCTCTTCATTAAACCCTACCAATAGTGTCGCTTCAAGTGATGGTACATTTTGGTAGCTCAAGAATGAATGGAGTACCTCAAGTTGAGAGCTCTTGTTAATACCCTAAGACAAAAAGACTGGGACTTCAGGAGTTGAAACAGAAAAGTTAAAATTTGGCAATAGGTCACGTAACGGGTCGTGAAGTGACCCATTGGTGCAGCCCATGAGTCGTGATATGAATCGTGGTGAGGTCCAGGTGAAGAGTTGGGAATTCTGGGAAGTGCTCTCTGCGGGAGCATGACATGAGTCATATGAAACAGCCCCCACGACTCGTTAGGGTCGGGCTTCTCGTGGGGAGTGATGCGCGAGTAAAGACGAGAAAAGAGCCGTGACACCGCGTATGTGGTCACCAGGTAATGAGTCGTTATGTCTTCCATTACGAGCACGTAAGACTTAAGAAGAAGTGAACCCAAAGATAACTCTATGAGTCATGGCCTTGACGATGAGTTGTTAGCTTCCTCATCGGGACCACCGGGCAAGCTATTTTCTAAATTTAGTAAGTGTTTTTTTGTAATTCCTAAGATTCTAAGGCCTAAACTACGTTTTAAGTTATGAATGATGTCTTTTAAAGGGTTTAAGTTCATTTTAAGCCTTGTTCATTCATGCATGCAAAGTAGAAGGTGAGAGGGTGATCAAGCTTAGTGTTCTTCAATTTCTTCTGGTTATCAAAAAGTGTAGAATCCGCCTACCAATCGGGGTATGTAGGGTTACGAATAAGTGAATTCTTTTCACAATTTTCCCAATCGCTCACTAATCCATGAAGTTCTATGTCTAATCGATGGGGTTTTAACCCAATGCCATGATATTTCTAATTTCTTACAATGGGTATGATTTAAATATGTTTCTACTATTAAATGATGAATCATGGACAGGTTTTATATTGTTTTCAATTGAAAAGCATGTTTCTAGTTTTATGAATTAAAAAGCCCATTGATGAGAAGTTCATGAAAGATGAGATTTGAGATGAATGTATGATTATGCTGAGATATTATGATGAAAAGCATATTTTCAAGCTACCCATGTTTATAATCATGTTTTCAATGTGAATTGAGTATTTTCTAGCATGATAAAGCTTTGGGAAATGCCCACCTGTTCAATCTATGATTTATGATTTTCCGGAATTAAGCTTACTACATGGTTTTGGAGTGAAGACTTTAAATTATCCTTCACTTGTGGTATGGTATGAGTTAAAACTTATGATATGAATGATTTCATATTTGAGAGACGTATTTGATTATTGGCTTTTGTCAATAGAAAATGTTGAGCTTTCATTGAATAATGATGTAGAGCATAATCATATTTTTGGGAGTACTGCCTAGCACCAGTAGGCTAAGGGTCGATCACCCGATGCTTCAGAACTATGCGCCAACGAGGTTTACGCTATGCCCCACCTGAGGCATGATCGCACTGTGCCCTACTAGGACTCAACTGACTAATGAGCCTAAGAACTTCGGTGCCGTGGCCGCTCAAACTCGATTCAAGAAATGACTGCCATATAATGGATAAAGTACAACCTCTGCCGACAGGGCTCATAGCCACCGTAAGAAAACAATGTGCTACCTAGAACAACCAATCAATAGGAACTTATGCGGGCCTATTGCCGCCACCATGTCAGTCTAGTTATTTCTAAATCAAGAAAACAAGTGCTAAACTGCTACGTGACCACAAGATCACCACTACCAACTAAATAAGGCCCCACACGTCCATCATAAACAAACTAAAATATACACACGGCCTCACACAACCGGTACAGCTAACTGTGAATAAACCTCTAAATTGGTCTAGCTCCCATGACAGAGTCACGACTCACGTGTCACAGAATTACGAGATTGGATCCTTGTCTATAAGTACTGCATAAGTAATGCAATACCCCAAAACGAGCGCGCGTACTCGTTGGTACCGAGTATGCAAGCTCACTAGAAAAATAATAGAAGACAAGCAATATAACTTATATAATCAAGTAGAAAGAAATAGACCGTAAATCGACCGAACGTATGAGTTTAAGTCTGTCCTCAACTATGCTGAAAGGAGTAGGAGTCGTACTTGGTAACGTGGCATTCAACTATCTATCTATTTATAACTAACATAACATGGCATAATATAGCATAACATAGCATAACATTGCACACATAAACCTTACTCGGCCCCATAAGCCGAAAGGTACAACCAACACGCAACCTATGCCCTCACTCCCGCCATCCCATCACCCCTAGTAACTATAAGCATCCCGCTGGTCCCCTGCATGCACTTGGGCCCACCGAGCCCCCCGACTATAATTCATACTTCTGAGTCCGAAGGACTCTTGAAATCAACACCCTACGTACTCCGCCGACTAGGGTGTATAAAAGTAGACCAAGGCAAAATATGGGGAAACCGGCATCCCATCTTCATCCCCTAGTGGGACGACATGCCACTCCGCAGAGCGACGTATCTCGCCCTTCCGGCGAACGAGTTAATCTGTTTTGTACACATAAGGAGTCCGAGCCGATAATACTAATCGTATACGATACATGCTAAAACTAATGATAGTATTGTGTATATATATAATACATGCTGAAATCGATAATGGTATATATATAATTTTTTTGTCATACTCGTACAATCTCGATAACAAACAAGATATAATATTTCGTTGAGAATCATCTTGTATAACTAAGTTTCATGGTAAACTGGAATTTCTAACATGCTTACTAAAATTCATATTAAGCTACTATTCTATTTCAAATACTTTACGGGAACTTACATTGCTTTACTAAGTTCTCAAGCAAACACGATAATATCCTGATGTACTTTACTAAATTACATACTCGGGCATGCCGTATGTTTCAAACTTTCTATTAGAAGTTATACTAGCTTGCTCTTACTAGAATTACTAACTTTCTCTCAAAGAAATTTTCAAGCATATTTCTCCTAACCTGTAATCATATCAATGGTAAGGAAAGAATCAATTCTATTATTATTAAAAAGAAACAATATTTACAATATACACTCACAGCCTATTCTTCGACTTATAAAAGAACGGCCGAAACTCGCTATTTCGCTAAGCCCGTAAGGAGAAATAGTCACTTTAGGGATAGGAGTATATTGACACTAATTTGGAGCAATTCCCCTTAGCTTTGTTTCGGTAGGACGTGCGGTCCGCCGGCTGAATTTCACGAAACTAACTCCGTAGGAATACTCCCTTTAACTTAATACTTCACTACCCAAGACACATCTGAGTTTGGACCGCGTTTAATAGCGTAACGGAAGGAAATTTAATTGGAACCCTCGTGCCCTCTGTTTCGGTTACTCCGATTTATTCACCGGAAATATTTGAAAATTATCATTAAAAACCTAAGTGGGGTCTTTTTATATACTTGGACCGCATCTCACCTCCGTGGCACATTGCCATCACGAGGTGAGCCCTCTCGTGGCACGTTGGCTACTGGGCGTAGAGCTGGCCGGCTCTTTTCATGCGAATGGTTTGACGCGGCGTTTGTCCGGTCTTCCCGCGGCCCTTTCCTATTATGTATGGCATTCCAAAACTCTTAACAAATCTGTGAATAGCCATCTAAATTTACGAATTTACTGAGTGTAACAACTATACTTTTATATGTATATATATTATTCGGACTCCCTTGTGATCTATCCCCTCGCTCTTATTGGCCCACGAGCTAAGATTGATATCATGGTATTGCTCTTACCGCAAGGTTTCTTGGGGTGGCTCTACCTACTTGAGTGTGATAGTTGGGACCATGGTTTTATCTGCCGTATGCCTGCTAGAAGATTTAGTTCCAATTGTTTCTCATGATTTCAAGCTTATGTATGCTTATCATTCATGAGATTTCTATACCTATATATATTCTAAAGCGTGTTTGACTTAGTGTTCAACTTTACCAATGATCATTAGATTTCAAACTTTGAGTCAATCGATACCGTTATGATGATATGTTATGCTATGATGAGATCATGATTTCAAAAAGAATGCATGAAAGACCTACTCTAACATCCTTATTATTCATGATTTACATTATGCATGTCTTTAAGTGATTTTACCATTAAGCGGTTTTACATACCTTTCATACTCGTATATTCCACGACCGACTACATACTCTATGATGTACATTTCATGATGCGGTGACTCGACTCTCGTGTCGGGGCCCCATTCATGGTCGCATTTAGAGCTGTAGTATATTACATTGTTGGTGATTCCTCATCCTCGAGGACTAGACTTTATTCAAAATTTTCTATGTATTATCACTTTAGTTTGGTTGAGTTAGTTGGGGTCTTTTCCTATCAATTGGCCATGTTTAGATGTTTTTCGACATTATGGATACAACTTCAAATTGTATCCTTATGTTAAGTTAAATCTAGACTTCTGCCATTATAATCTTGTTGATCTATTCCATTTTATTGATTGAGTTAGATGTATGCTTATGCCATGGGTCGACTTGGGTCACTCGGGGCTCTTCGTCCCGTGTGGCGATCCAAGCCCGTCTTCGGGTTCGTGGATAAATTTGGTATCGTAGCAATAGGTTTATGTGATCCTAGGTGTTTGAAAGCCACTTTAAATAGAGTTTTTTTCATGGGTGTGAAGCACGTCACAATTATGACGAAGAGGCTTCAAAACGTTTAGGAAATTTTCCTTCTTTCATGATCTATGTCGTATGGCGAAAAGTCTCCTATCCTTCTAACTAGCTTCTATTCGTGATTACAAAAATCATGGCTCCCCAAATAGTAAATGGTAGAGGGAATGGGAAATGGAGAAGGCCACATGGATTGCAATGGAAACGGGCACCAATGTGACTCCGCTGGCCAGTGAGCACCAAGCAAGCCGGGCTAGTTGCCCATGCTGAGTTTTGTGCACTATTTAGATGTTTGTGTGCCTTTGACCACAAAGTCAATCAACAAAGTTGTTGGGCATGTTCCACACAATGGCAATGTGCAAAGAACGACTCGAGTCAAGGACTTCTTGAGAATGAACCCACTAGAGTTCCTCGGGTCAAAAGTAGATGAGGAATCGCATGAGTCCATATATGAGATTGTGAAGATCTCTCAAGTCATGGGGGTGAATGGAGTTGAGTGTGCGGAGTTGGCCCTAATTGAAAGTGGTCATGGCTATCCGGTTTTGCCAATGGAGCATGGCAGGGACTGCCGAGCACTCCTCGTCACTTAGGAGGAGTTCCATGTTGCATTCTTGAATCCGTTCTTCCCTTGTGAGAGATGAGGGAGCTGAAGGCAAACTGAGTTCATAAATCTAAAGAAAGGAGGACGATGGTCCAGAAGTATGCTCTTGAGTTCACTCGCTTGTCAAATTATTCCCTGCAGTTAGTGGTTGATCGCCGGACGCGGTGAGCCGATTGGTTCATGGCGTGGCAAAGCGCTGGGACAAAGATTGGCAGGACCGCCATGCTCCATCAAGACATGGATTTCCCTTAGATAGTTTTGTACACCTATAAGATTGAGGCGCACATCTGCGAGAGAGCGAGGCCAAGAGGGCCAAAGACAGATGACCATATATTCTCACAACCGAGGTCGGTTGGTGGGCACCGGGCGTAGACCCACGAGATCTTTAGCCCCAAACTCTTTAGCATTGACTCGTGCCTGTGCCTAGGAACGAGCATAGAGGGCGAGCACGTGTTCTAGGAGTCGAGTAGCGAACCCACATTCTAGTATTCCAAACTTGCCGTAGGTGTGGCTCCGGGCCACACAGTTAGTGTTTAGCAAGCATGTGCTTTGTTTCGGGTGGGGATGCCTCGAGCACATGCTCGGGATATTTCCAAGAATGTAGGCAGATCATGATGGGGGCCGAGGCCCAAACTTTCTAGTTCAAAGAAATTCTTACCCGCATTTACTCAACACAAGAAGGAGCATCTACTAGCACGGTGGCGGCCGCCGCCAAAAATGTATTCTATGCTTTAGCATCCTAATAGCAGTAGGAGGTCTTCCGAATGTAGTCACCGTATGTTGCGTATTTTCCATATTGATGTTTATGCCTTGTTAGATCTGGGAAGTCACGGTATCCCCTAAATCTTGCCGTAACCTTCGCCTTCTACCCAAGAGGTGATTCAGCTATAGATTAACGAGTATATAGAGGTTTCTTGGTCTCGCCTCCTTTAGAAAGTCACCAGCCAGACCGGTATAGTTAGCCATGATCGATTTCGATGTTATCCCCTTCGCATAGATTTACTATTTGCAAGTTATGCTTTAGTTAATTATATATCCCGGGCAGTAGAGATCGATTGTGTGAGCCCACTTAGAATGGAAGGGTAGTGTAGTTGTGTCTATAGGTCGTTTCATTTCCTACCTTAAGGCCGAAAGATGATTTATAAAGTTTGTGTGTACCATCTAGTTGTATAAGGGGATGGGAAGTCCGAGACCCCGACTATCCGCCTCATCTCTAGTAGTATGTGAGTATCCAAAGGTCTTTCCCGATGATTTTCAGAGTCATTCCCGAGCGGGAGATTGATTTGGTATTGACCTTCTTCCTTACTTGGTAACTCATATCTTTTCCTCCCTATAGAATGGGCTCCACTCGAGCTAAAAGAGATAAAAGAGCAATTAGAGGACATGTTAGATAAGGGTTTCATTAGACCGAGCAAGTCCCTATGGGGTGCGCCAGTTGTCTTTGTCCGAAAGAAAGATAGTTCTCTTTGAATGTGCATTGATTATCTAAGTGGATCAACAAAGACACCGGCCAAGAACAAAAAGTATCCTATACAAAGGATTGATGACTTATTTTACCAGCTTCAGGTGCCAAGTGTTTTTTCAAAGATGTAATCTCGATTCGGTATCACGCCGCATTCCGGGAGAGTGACATCCCAAAGACAAACTTCTCTGTGACGTTTAAGACATTATGATTTTGTTGTTATGTCTTTCAACAACAAATGCTCTTGGACATCTTTTACAACTTGATGAACAAAGGGTCTTCTAAGCCGTACCGGATATGTTCGTGATTTGTGTTTATTGATGACATCCCGATATACTGAGCGAGGAGGAGCATGCCGCTCATTTGAGAGTAAAGGTTATGCATTCTCAAAGATCGACAATTATATGCGAAATTCAGCAAGTATGAGTTTTAGTTGAACACCATGGAGTTTTTGGGACATGGTATCAAACGAAGGCATAATGGTGGACTCTAAAAATAGGGCTAGTAGTTAAATTGGTCTATACCGGTGAATCCTTCAAATATTCAAAGCTTCTTGGGTTTAGTCAGGCTACTATCGATATTTGTTGAATTTTTCTACCTATTGGCAAGCACACTTGACCAAATTGACCAAGAAGAAGGTAAAGTTCCAATGGTCGGAGGCTTGTGAGGAGAGTCGGAAGAGTTGAAGACCCGATTTTATTTAAGACCCGACTCTACCCGAGGGTGGTCGAAGGGTTTGTCGTAGGCTGCGATGCTTTAAAGGATCGATTTGGGTGTGTATTAATGCAGTATAACATATGCCTCTAGACAGCTAAAATGTTCATGAGAAGAATTACCCAAGCCATAATTGGAATTTCCATATAAAGGGTGGTATTCACCTTGAAGATATGGCAACACTATTTGTACGGATCCACGTGGATGTATTTATGGGACCATAAGAGCTAAGGTCATGTGTTCACGTATGATCTCACCTCGGCAAAGGAGGTGGTTGGAGCTACTCACGGACTATGATATGAGTGTGATTTACCATATGGATAAGGCCAATGTAGTAGCAGACGCACTTAGTAGACTCTCTATGGAGAGTGTGTCCCATGTGGGTGAAGGGAAGAAGGAGTTGGTGAAGGATGTGCATCGACTTGCAAGGTTGGGAGTTAGATTATTGACTTTACCGATGGCGGTTTTATTGTTAATAATGGATCGGAATAATCATTGGTGACTAATGTAAAGGTATAGTGGCAAGATGAAGACCCATTTTGGTAAAGTTAAAGGAATCATTCAAAATCAGAAGGTAGAGGTCTTCTCCAAAGGGGAGATGGTATGTTTGGTACCCGGGTCGCTTATGTGTTCCGGATGTTTATGATTTAAGATCCTATGTTGCAATTTGCAGGCCTGCGGATCCCGGTATTCAATCCATCCAGGTACCACTAGGATGTACTGTGACTTATGAGAAGTCTATTGGTGGAATGGTATGAAGAAAGATATCGCGTAATTTGTAGCTAAGTTCCCAAACTCGTCGAAGAAATAAAGGTTGAGCACTGACCGGAGTGTGCTTCAAGATATCAATATCCCTACTTGTAAGTGTGAAGAAACTAGCATGGACTTCATCATAGGTCTACCTCGTACTCATTGACAATATGACTCCATTTGGATTGTGGTAGATAGGTTGACCAAGGGCCACTCATTTTCTACCAAATAAAACAACAGATTCGGTGGAGGATTATGCCAAACTATAATCCGGGAGCTAGTTCAATTTAATGGAGTTCCCTTGTCCATTATATTAGAAAAGGTACCCAGTTTACCTCTTAGTTTTTGAAGTCATTTCAAAAGGGCTTGGTACTCTAGGTAAGCTCAAGACAACATTTCACCCGCAAAACGGATGGTCAAGCGGAGCGAACAATCCGTGATTCTCGAGGGCATGTTGATAGCATGCGTGATGGATTTCAAAGGTACTTGGGATGATCATTTGCCCCTTATCGAGTTTGTGTACACAATGCTTATCATTCTAGAGTTTAGATGGAACCGTCTCGAGTCTCTCTATGGGTGGAGATTTAGATCGCCATCGGTTAGTTTGAGGTTGGTGAAGCAAGCAATGATAGGGCCATATTTAGTTCATGAGGCTATGGAGAAGGTCTGGGATGATAAGTGGATCGGTTGAAATCCGTCGAGTGGCCAAAAGTCCTATGCCGACGTGAGAAGGAGAGAATTAGAATTCTGGAAGTTGATGATTGGGTATTTCAAGGTGTCTCCCATGGAGGCAAAGTGATGAGCTTTGGGAAGAAGGGGGAACTCGGGCCCGCTATGTCGGGCCATATAAGATCGTGAGACGTGTTGGTAAGGTGGCCTATGAGTGGAGTTGCCCTGAAAATTAGCTCGTGCATTCTGCGTTTTTCATGTATCACTCTCTTTAAAATGTTTGGGTGATCCAGGTCTAGTCGCTCCCTTTGGTGAAAGTGTGGGTGTAGAAGACAACCTCGCTTATGAGGAGGTTTCAAAGAGAAATTTTGGATCTTCGTGTTCAAGGCTAAGGAACAAGGGAAGTAGCTTCGGCTAAAGTGTTATGGAGGAATCGCCATGTTGAGGAAGCTACATGGAAGCCAAATAGATATGAGTGGCTTGATACCTGAAGCATTTATTCACTGCTAGCTCGCTCAAACATGAGGTACGCCTTGCCACTAAAACTCTATTTCTGTTTTTCAAGTGTTCTAGCTTCATGTGTTCAAGTCTCTTTTTATGTGTATGGATGTATGTGAGATTCGTGAATTCGCCGCCTATGTAGTTTGAATCGAGATAGTCTTTCCGCACTTTTTGGCCAGACGTATTTGAATGTGATGATTTCACTTACTTCTTTCTTTTTTATGTTTTCAAAAATTTGAGGACAAATGTTCCTAAGGGGGAGATATTGTCATACCCCGGAAGCCCAAAGATCGTACTCGTAGAGTTGAAACATAGAAAAGTTAAAATTTGTCTCCAGTGTCATCGAACGGTCGTGTGAGGTGACCCGCTGGTGCATCCTACAAAGTCGTGATATGAATCGTGGTGAGGTCTAGGTTAAGTGTTGGGAATTTGGGAAGTTTCCTATGGACATGACCACGAAGTCGGAGGTTAGCCCCCACGACTTGTTAGGGCTCTACGTGGGGAGTGATGTGTGAGTAAAGACGCATAAAAGAGTCAGCGATTATCGGCTGCATGGTGACCACGAGTCATGGTCACTGTGTAATGAGTCGCTATGTCTTCCATTACGAGTACAAGAAGATTTGAGAAGAAGTGAACCTCGATGCACAACTCTTGGGCGAAAGTCGCGGGCTCCTTGACAACATGTCGTTAGCTCCCTCGCTTGGACCAAACCGAAGTACTTATTTTCTATGAATTTAGTAAGGGTTTTTTCAGAATTCCTAAGATTCTAAGGATAAACTACGTTGGTTTATGTTTTGAATGATGACTTTGAAAGGGTCAAGTTCATTTCGTGCCATATTCATTCATGTATGCAAAGCGTATGGGTGAGAGAGGGTGATCAAACTTAGTGTTCTTTAATTTCTCTTCAATTTCTTCTTGGGCTATCAAAGAAGTGTGAGAATCAAAGAATCCACATGTATGTACTCTGCTATGAATGGGTGAATTATTTCACCCCCATGCCCAATCCTCTATAAAACCATGAAGTTTCTATGTCTAATCTATGGGGGATTTTAATCTAATGCATGATATTCCTAATTTCTCTACATGGGTATGACTTAAATATGTTTCTATTAGTTGAATTGCTTCTAAGCATGGCCAGGTTTTATATTGTTTTCAATTTAAAAGCATGTTTCTAGTTTTATGAATTAAAAGCCCATAGATTAGAAGTTCATAAAGATGAGAATTGAGATGAATGTATGATTATGATGAGATATTATGATGAAAAGCATGTTTTCAAGATACCCATGTTTATATCATGTTTTCAATGTGAATTGAGTATTTTCAAGCATGAGAAAAAGCTTAAATGCCCATATGTTCAAAGTATGATTTATGATTTCACTAATTAAGCTTACCACATGGTTTTAGAGTGAAGACTCCCAATTATCCTTCGCCTTGTGATACGGTTTAAGCAGCTTTCATATGCATGATATAATATTTGAGATGTATTTGATTATTGAGCTTTGAAAATAGATGATGTTGAGCTTCATTAAATAACGATTTAGAGCATATGCATGTTTTTGGGAGTAGTGTCTAACACCGACTAGGCTAAGAATCGGGCCACCTTATGACTCGTAACTATGCACCAACATAGGTTTATACTTATATATATATTTACTTTGGGACCTCCATTGTGAGCTATCCCTATCCCTATTGGCCCACGAGCTTGATATTGATATCATTGTATAATCCTTAGCCTTGCAAGGTTTTGACTCCGCCTACCTACTTGAGTGTGATAGTTGGGATGACGTGGCTCAATCATGGTATGTCGGTTAGAAGATGAGTCTCCCATTGTTCCTCATTATTTTATTTATGCATGTTTATTATTCATGAGATTTCTATATCTATATATGTTCTAAAGAAGGTTTAACTCATTGTTCAGCTTTACTCATGTTCATTAGATTTCACTTGAGTCAATCGATACGCTTATGATGATATGTTATGTTATGATGCGATTCTAATTTCAGAAAAAATGCATGCAAGCCCTACTCTCATATCTTTATTATTTATGATTTTCATTATGCTTTTCTTTAAGTGATTTTACTTACTTAAGCAATTTTACTTACCTTGCATACTCGGTACATTCCACGTACCGTCGCATACTCTATTCTATATCGTTTACGATACAGACTTAACTCTCGTGTTCAGCCCCGCTCATAGTCGGGCCTTCTGTGAGCTAGCATGTTATATTGTTTGTGAGTCCTCATCCCCCGAGACTAGATTTATTCAGACTTTTTCTATGTATTATCAATTTTCGCTTTGCTGAGTTAGTTGGAGTCTTGTTCCATCAACTCATCATGCTTTAGAGGCTTTTCTGGACATGCGTGATGTATTCAACTTCAGCTTATGTATTCTAATGTTGGGTTAAATCTAGACTCGTCATGATAATATTGTTGATCTATTCCATTTTATTGATTGAGTTAAATGTATGCTTATATTCTAAGGGTCGACTTGGGGTCTATGGGGGCTCCTTATCCCGTGTTGTGATCCGCCTCCATTCTGTCGTGATGCCTTGCCAGAGAGTCTTAATTAGATCACTAAATTGGGTAACACACATGCATCCCTTTATTCTCGGACCCTTCGCCATCTAACACCGCTTTCCTTAACTTCTCCCCTATAAAACTTTATCTCGGATCTTACCCAACTTCTCATCCTCTAACTTCTAGCCTTTATTTCCCGTAATGTAAAGCAAAGACTTAGCCTCCATGCTAGCTCGCATCCCACCTTTTTGTCAAAGAGAGACTCATAAAACTATTTGCCAGTGTCTAAACTTTCTAGCCATCGGTCATCGAGTAGCTTCTAAACCTAGACGCCCATATTTACCGCTTCGACTCAACGCATTTGCCACCATATTGTCCTTCCCCTCGGGTGGTACAAGATCATAATCCTTGAGTATTTCCATCCACCTCCTCTTCCTCAAATTGAGATCCTTAAGGAGAAACACATATTGTAGGTTGTGATGGTCCGTGAATACCTCACAACAAGCCCCGTACAGTAGTGGTTAGATTTAGGCAAACACCACCGTTGCTAGCTCTAGGTCATTCTTGGGGTAATTTCTTCTCATGCACCTTCAATCAAGTTTTAAGGTATAAGTAATGACTCGTCTTATCCGGTATTACCACAACACCAACCTAGAATGAGGTATCACAAGAAATAAATAAAATTATTACCTTTATGCACCGTAATGCTGTGGATAAGTGTCAGTGGTTAGGCAGGGTATTGAGCTTCTAAAAACTCTCTTCATATTCCTCAAACCACTAGCAAGGTACATCCGAGTAAACTCGGTTAATACTAAGGCAAATCGATGAAACCCCTTCACAAACCGGTGGTAGTAGTCGCCTGTGCCCATAAAACTCTAAATTTATCACGGTAGTTGGACTAGCCTACTTTCTGACCATTTCTACATTCTCGGGTGGATCAAATTTGAATCCCTATTTGGAAGACCACATGCCCTTAAAAGACACTAACTCCAACCAAAACTCGAACTTACTAAATTTAGCATACAACTCGCTTCTCCTTCAAAGAATCCCAACATTGGAATTCTCAAATGATTCTTATGCTCCTCGCTAGTCTTAGAGTACACCAAAAGATATCATTAATAAAACAATCACGAAAGAATCTTACTAGGGTTTGAAGATAACATACATCAAGCACATGACCGTTGGGGCATTAGTGATTCCAACGATACGACCGTAAACTCATAATGCCCATACCGTTTGGAAGGTTGTTTTCGGAATATCCACAGCTCAAATCTTCAGTCAACTGGTGATTACTCGACCAAGTCAATCTTTGAGAACATCAAGTACCCGTAGCCGATCAAACAAATCATCTATTCAAGGGAGAGGGCAATTTATTCCTCGGGTCATTTACCTTGTTCAACTAGCGATAATCGATGCACATCTTCATACTACCGTCTTTCTTTTCACAAACAACACCGGGCACCCCATGGAGAGACACTCGGCTTGATAAAACCCTACTAAGTAGTTTTTGCAAATCGCCGCGTTAGTTTCAACTCAATTGTGCCATCCTAGCATTTACGTAATAGAAATGAGTCGTGTCCATAACTATAAATCTATGCTAAATCAATATCACGGTTCGGCGGCATACTAGGTAGATATGCAAGGAACACCCTAAGAATTCACAAACTACCAAGATCGACTCTATGGAAGGACCCCCCAAAACTAGTATCCCGAATATGAGCTACATGGTGAACAACCTCGCCTATCAATTCAGGCACGAATACAAGAAATGATATTCTTAGAGAAGGGCTAAGCAATTTTGTTTTCACTGAACCTCGACGAATTCTTTGCCCGATATAGTGGACAGCCTTAGCGTGGTAATCTAGAATGGCATGGTAAGAATATAACTAGGTTATTCCCCGATCACATCAAAATCAACCATGTCCAAGATCACTAAATCCAACTAGAGTGTCAAACCTCATAAATTCAATAATACAATCCCAACAGACCCTATCTACCACCACAAAATCCCTAATAGGAGTAGACCACATGGATAGGAGTATCATGTATATCACAAGAAAGATCCAATCCCAATGCAAAGTGTTGCATACGTGAAAAGTAGAACACGAATCAAATAAAGCCATAGCAATTTTGTTGAACACAAAGATTGTACCTATAATAACAAGGCATGAAGCCTCTACTGAGCCTAATGCAAAAAAGCATAAAAGTTAGTCCGCCACCTACCACGAACTTCCCCGGTTGGGCTATTCCACCCTCTACCCGACCGGGTGACACCCTACCCATTTCGAGTACCTCTACTGGACATTGAGTAACGCTCGACGGGCCGGCCGACTACCTCACCCAAGATGTGGACGATCCCCGTTGAACTCACCGCAACAAGTTCTACGCACTTTCACCCCCGTCAGAGTGTGAATGCTCACCCGATGTAGTCACTAGTATGTTATGGCTTTCCATCTTGATGTTTACGCAATAATAGACCTGCAGGTTACATTATCCAAGTTCTTCCCTTCTAAATCAAAAAAGATTTAAATATGAAAGAGGTTGACCATGTTCTTTCAAAATTTACTATTTTCCTCTCGTTAGAGGTGTTCCTGCAGAAATCGTATGCAATCGAAAATAGCTCTATGAACGAATGAGTTGGATCGACTATGCAAATGGAAAGATATGTACAAGTTATACATTTTATAACCACTTTGTGGAAAATCGAGAAGGTGAATATGTAATATACCCGTCGTGAGCCCTGAGCTCAAGCAACCGGGTTTGGAATGATCTCTCCTCCCCAAACCTAGGACACCATCTCGTGACTCGTGGCCTTACTCCACACACTCGTGGCATACCTTCTCGATCACTAGCCTCTAAGAAAAAAATATAAGAAATAGAGCGAGCCCCGAAGTATGAGCAAACAAGCCGTGTACTCGACCGTTCCTATTGGTCAAGGAGTGTTTCAGATGGACCTTTGGTTGAGACCTCCGCATAAATCGATCGTAGGATGCCTAGAGAAATCCTACGGTACCGAAGTCCTACCAACAGAGCCATCAGAGGGAACTCAACTTGCAAGTCTTGTTCTCATATCTTCGCTTGCGTGCCCTTCCCGTTTCACCCCTATATTCTTCATGTATTACACTACTCCAAAAGTTCTTACCTGCGAGACACCAAGAGCTAATAATCGAGACCCACATTTAGGCTCTTTGAAAATTGCCTAATCCTCTTTCTCTATGGGAAGTAAGGATAGAGCATACCTCGATAGTGAATAAACCGAGCCTTGTAGGCCGCAACCAAAGAGCCTTTCTTAATGGTACCGAATCGATCCCGCTCCTATATCTTAAGGTACGGGTACATACTTCTCTAGAAATGTGGAGAACTCGGGTCGAGGTCTACGTGTGACCCCGCTCGTCTACACTCCACATTAGCCCTCCACTGCAGCTTAGCATCACCCGTCAATTGGAAGGTGACAACGCCATACTTCTCCAACGCCCCATTTTATGGAGCTCATGATAGTCTACAAAAATCTACACCGTACTTCCACCAATTCCTATTTTATGGAGCCTCTCGTGCTAGTATACAATAAATTCATAGGTGTCCTCTACCTCGATACCATAAAAAGTGGGAGGCTTCATCTTGGTGAACTCTAAAACAAGTCATGCTCTTCCTTTTGTCATTATAAGCCCAACTATCGGTCACGTAAAACATATCCTCCTCTATTACGTTATTAATGCAATGAACCGCTATAGCCACATGTCGTATCATTGATTGTTGTCCTAAGAGTTGTCACATCGTTTATTAACTATGAGGCCACTGGGGAGGTTAAGAAACTGCAGCCAAACCTCAGGATACTAGAGCGGCAGAACCTCTCCCCTCGCATCGAAACTTCCACCTCTACAACCACCCTTTCCTACCGTGGGAGTGTACCGTAGATGCTGACATCTTCCGATCATGTGCTGGGAGCGCAAGCACCTTGTGTGGCAAGCAAGTGTGCCTTCCCCGCATCCTCAACCCCATCCTCTCGTGAACCGTGGTTATCAAGTATCGTCTCTAAGTTCCTATCTACATGTGTTGAACCATCCGTGAGAGAAATAAAGAAGAGTTGCTAGATACCAATTTGAATCGCATACCAATTAGAGTTAAGTAATCACATGAAAAGCGAGAAGAAGGAGTTTTCCAAGTCCCGCAGCCTCTCGAAGATATGATAATACGGACGTTCACCAATTCGCGAGACTCTACTTGACCCCTTTTAGTGCAATGAGATTGACGAACCTAAAGCTCGATACTCAACTTTTTCACGACCAAAATGGTCATGATTGGTACCTATACTAACCCCGTAGGTGAACCAATGTTTCCTCTACTAAAAACTCCGACATCAATCATTCGAAACGAAATGAAATATTTAAAATGATAAATATCCAACTAAAAACAAAACAACATTCCCTAGATCCAATTATCATTGCACTTCAGATATCTAAGTACAAAGATTGGGGTGATAAATATGGAAAATAAAAGAACTAAAATGTCCTAGTAAGAGACACTAACTAGAGCGGATCAAGCCAGTCTCTGCGATCGGCCACTTTTGAAAATGAAATCAAGTACCGTATCATAGGTGAGGGCGAGAGAGCTTTCTAAATTAGACTTTAAAAGAAAGAAGTGAGAAGGCCACAAGAAATACAATACTAGTAGGTATCATCACTAATCTTGCATAATAAAGATATAAGAATGCTAACAACAACATACTGGCCATTAGATTAGGCGTTTCGCCGTTAGCTGCCGGGCTGACCACTGTAGTGGACGATGTCCCGTCGCAGCCGGTACGCCCGGGTACTAACTCGACATAGATTCACTTAGTCATTTCACCAACTAATTCACAACATCGAATAACATCTACTCTTCTAGAAACACAATGCTTATAAATAATACGAATACGTAGAAATGTTGCATAATCACATACATTATAGATTAACCCATAAATAACGATATCACAATGCAATTTCTAACTTTCATTCACCTCTAAAAACATCAACACTGGGCAAATTTTCCACATTAAAAATTACACATATATTTTAGAACATCAGCTCAACCAATTAGCATTATCCATCCCACTTGTATACATTAATAGCAACACACCATGAAATAGCATAAATAGTGAATGCCGGGTACACACCTCCATCATATCATCAGAATACTCCAACACTCAACCTCAATGTACACATTTTAGAGGGTTTTCTTTCTACCCTTTTAGTCATGACCCGCAGGGGACCTAGGAAATCCATGTACCGGTACCGACGTGGTACCGCTCCCACTATACGTTTGTCCAGATGCCTCCCCTCGTACACATACAAGCCCTCACGCCTTTTTTGGAGCAAAGTGTCTAGCACCTATAGACCCGACATTAGGTAAACTCCCGTGATCTCATAAATACCTGCCACCATAGGTATATATATATATATATATATACATGGATCCCTATGATATCTCATACCTAGTTCCCTTGCCTAGACAAGATGGGGGAGCTCCAACACTTAATGTTCAGTGGAGCATCATGTAAGTTCGCCATGTTGGTGTCAAGTTAAGGATGAGTCCTCCCATTATTCCACATGACTTATGCACTGCTATGTTTATGTTACTTTAAATTTCGCTATGTTTTATAAAATATTCTTATGACTATGACTATGATTGGACAGAATGGTTTGATGTCATGACCCAAACGTACACTCCTGACGTCATAGATATGGGACAAGGAGACCTAAGAGACCCTAAGTTGACCCATGGCATGAGCATACACCAAATTCAATCACAATGAGCTGTGGAAGACGTAACATAAAGAACGTAATTCATAACATAGCATAAGGGAAAATCTCAAGATAAGACTTATACAATGCGGCAGTATCACAACTTGTAGTAAGATAAGCCTCTAAACATGAAGGGCGGATTGATGGGACAACTCCCCAACTAATCCAATATTCAAACATGGACAAACTTACGCCTCAAAACATGAGGGCTCACCTGCAAGCAACGAGAGCCACTCGTGAAACTATCTACCGGTGAGGATGAGCCTCGAACTAGGACTCCGTATCATGAAATGATACAACATAATGCATGTGTCAAGACGTGGATTTACCGAGTACACAAGATAAGTAAAACGGGCATCTAAAACACGTATAAAGTTCTATAAATGATCATAAAAGTAGGACATCATGCTCGTATCAAATTATAATAAATACATCATACGAGTAAAGGTTTTAAAAATATTCGCAACATAAACATAGTCATAGTCATAATAGAAGAGCTTTTATTAACATAACTTGAACCAAGACATAACCATGACATGTATAAATCATGCGAGGAACAAAGTGGGAGATTCTCTTAACCGATACCCCATGAGCACACATGAAGGCCGACTTGTAAACCTAGCTCCGGGAGGGTGTTCATACCTTTCCATGGATAGAACCATGAAAGTGTGATATCACCATGAAAAGGGCAATTTGGGCTGTGGAATAACATGAAAGGGGTTCCAACATGTCTACTTCAAGTGGCACATAGCTCATGAGATCCGGGCTTAACTCCGAGCCCCAAACCTACTCTAAGGTTCGGTACTACTCCCAAAACATATATAGTGCTCATAATAATATATATATGCATTCATTATTAGTTAAATCATGATAATCATAAAACATGTTTGAACATATAAGATCTAGCCATGACTTGAGGCTCATGAGGGTCGGCAAAAAACATAAGTCATGATTGATAAAATTCATACATTTTTGTAGATCATGCATATAGTTTATATTTCATTAAAATAATAATGGGTAACATAATGAATTCATAATTTAGAACATAATTCATGCTGGTATCATAAAGAACATCATGGGATAATAGATCATAAATCGATTCATCATGGGGCATGCATAATTAAACTTAATTGCTTAGAAAATCGAAATCAATAATATTATAATCAATTTAAATCTCAAAAGATGATCAAAATTCATATATTATGATAATATTTAAAAATCACAAAACCCATAATTAAATCATTAGATTTTATATAATCAAATATAAAACCCCATGCGTTTTTGATAATTTATAAGTAAAATAATAGAGTAGGAGCATGGGGGTGGAAGAATTCACCCATTGATGACCTTACATACCTGAGATTATCTGGTTCTTAACCTCCCTTGATAGCCCAAGATGGAATTTAGAGGAATTGAGAAAGAACACCTTGAATCACCTTCTAATCTCCCCTCTATACTCTTGCATGCATGAATGACGCTTAACCTGAACTTAACCCCCTTAAAATACCCCATTCAGACCTTACAACGACGTAGTTTAGGCCTTAGGAGTTTAGGAATTACGAAAACACCATTATTAAAAATGTAGAAATTCCTTGTTGTCAGTTCCTATGAGGGACCTTACGATTCGTTGCCATGGGGCATGACTGGTGGCTCAGATTTGTGATGTCTACTGCCCAAACAAGCTCAGGGGACCCCATGAATCGTGGTGGCATCACGACTTGTGGTCACCACCCGTGGTCCCTACTGCCTCAAATCCCTAGCCATCATTCCATCCTCTCCACGGGTGACTTTACGAGTTGTAAGGTCTGATCACGACTTGTGGTCACCCTCGTGGCCTCCCAATACTTGTCCATGCCCAGCCTGACCATGAGTCACTTCACGACTCGTGGTCCCACCGAACAAGCCACCTCACAAACCGTCCTGTGACCTGGTGCGAATTTTTGGCTCCCGAGTCTAGTCCATGGGTTCCCAGGGTATATCAATATCTCCCCCTTGTGAACATTTTTCCTCGAATGTTAGAAACATACAGAAAACTCATAAACCAGCTATCACCATATACGAATACTAATCATTTAAGCCAAAAACTGACGGAATGACTACCTCCAAATAGAACTACATAGCTGAACTGGATTCAGACACCACATACATATACCATATCATGAAAAAAACTTGTACCCATGAACTAAACATGAAAACTAATTAGAGGTTTAGGGCAAAAACTGATACCTCAAACTGAAACCGAGCCGGCAGAGAACAGGTATGGGTATCTAGCCATCATGTCTGCTTCGGCTTCCCACGTAGCTCCCTCAACATGCTAATTTCTCCAGAATACTTTAACTGAAGCTATTTCTTTGTTCCTTAGCTTACAGATTTGACGATCTAATATTTCCACGGGTAATTCTTCATAACTGAGGTTGTCTCTTACACAACGCTGTCCACCAGGACTACTAAAGTTGGATCACCCAAACACTTTTTCAAAAGTGACACATGAAACACAAGATGAACTGAAGATAACTCCAAGGGTAAGTCCAACTCATACGCCACCTTACCAATTCTCCTCACAACCCCGTAAGGGCCAACATATTCTTTCCGAACCGTATGACTCCCTTCATGGGAGATACCTTTTAGAAATACCGAATCGTCCACCTCAAACTCCAAATCACTTCTCCTCACGTCAGCATGTGATTTCTGATGACTCTGAGCGGTCTTCAGCCTATCCCTTATTAACTCAACCTTTACCATGGCCTCATGAACCGAATCTGGCCCTATCATAGCTACCTCACAAACTTCAAACCATCCGATGGGAGATCTATACCTCCACCCGTAAAGAGCCTTGAACGGTGCCATCTGGATACTAGAGTGTAACTGTTATTATAGGCAAACTCGATTAAGGGAAAATGATCATCCCAACTACCTTTAAAATCCATGACACATGCCCTCAACATGTCCTCAAGAGTTTGGATTGTCTGCTCCGCCTGGCCATCTGTTTGCGAATTGAATGTTGTGTTGAGCTTAATCTGAGTCCCAAGCCCCTTTTGGAAAGACCACCAAAACTGAGAGGGAAACTGAGTACCTCAGTCTAAAATAATAGACAAGGGCACTCAATGAAGTCGAACCAACTCCTAAAATATACAACTTGCCATAATCATCAGCTGAATCCATGGTCTTGACCGGTAGAAAGTGTGCAAGCTTGGTTAACCCGTCTACCACTACCCAAATGGAATCGTAGTGTCGTCGAGTACAAGGTAGGCCTATAATGAAGTCCATGCTAATCTATTTCCACTTCCATATGGGAATGTTAATACCCTGAAGTACGCCTCCTGGCCTTTGATTCTCAACCTTCACTTGCTGACAGTTTGGACATTTGGCTACGAACTCTTCGATATCCTTTTTCATACCATCCCACCAATAGATTTCTCGCAAGTCCCGATACATCTTCGTGGATCCCGAATGGATAAAGTATCTAGTACCGTGTGCCTCATGCAATATCCAAACTCTCAAATTATCAACGTTCGGAACACATAGCCAATCCTGGTATCGTAGAACACCATCTCCCTCTTGGTAAAAAGCCTCCACCTTTTGCCTCCTCACTGCTTCCTTCAACTTTCTCAAAATCAGATCCTCATCTTGCTTAGATTTTACATCAACCACCAAGGACAATTCTTACCCATTCTGCACAACAACGCCGCCATCGGTCGAGTCGATCAATCTAACTCCCAACCTTGTAAGTCGGTGGACATCTTTCACCAACTCCTTCGTTCCCTCCTCCATGTGGGATACACTCTCCATAGAGAGCCTAATAAGTGCGACCGCAACCTCTTGTGATCCTTGAATACATCCACGTGGACCACATACAAGTAATGACGCCATATCTTCAATGCGAACACCACCGCGGCCAACTCGAGATCATGGATCGGGTAATAATTTTTCTGAACCTTTAACTGACGAGAGGCATATGCTATTACCTTCCCATGCTGCATCAACACGCATCCCAGTACAACCCTGAAGCATCACAATATATAACAAAGCCATCTGTACCCTCAGGTAAAGTCAACACTGGTGCTGAAGTCAGTCGGATCTTCAATTCTTGGAAGCTTTCCTCACAAGCCTCGGACCATTAGAATTTCACCTACTTCTGAGTCAACTTGGTCAAAGGTTCCGCAATAGATGAGAAACCCTTAACAAATTTCTGGTAGTAATTTGCTAGGCCCAAGAAACTCCGAATTTCTAGAGGAATCACTGATCTACGCCAATTCTTCACCGCCTCGATTTTCTGAGAATCCACTTTTATGCCCTCACCTGATACCACATGGCCTAGAAATGCCACCGAGTCCAACAAAAACTTACATTTGCTGAACTTTGCATACAACTTACGATCCTTGAGGGTCTGAAGCACTATTCGCAAGTGAGCGGCATGCTCCTCCACACTCCGAGAGTATATAAGGATGTCATCAATGAACACAATCATGAACATGTACAGATATTTCTTGAACACCCTGTTAATTAGGTGTAGGAGAATTGGTTAGTACAAAAGACATAACAAAAAATTCATAGTGAACATACCAAATCCTGAAAGTGGTTTTCGAGATGTCACTCTCCTGAACTCTGAGCTGGTGATATCCAGACCTTAGATCTATCTTCGAGAAACACCTGCCACCCTGGAGTTGGTCAAATAAATCATCGATCCTGGGCAAGGGGTACTTGTTCTTGACAGTGACCTTAATTAGCTGTCGATAATCAATACACATCTGAAGGGATCCATCCTTCTTTCAAATGAAGAGAAATGGTGTGCCCTATGGAGACTTTCTCAGTCTAATGAAACCCTTGTCCAAAAGAAGTCTTTCAACTGGTCTTTTAACTCTTTTAGCTGGGTTGGAACCATCTTATAAGGAGGAATGGAGATAGGTTGTGTATCGAGCAATAGATCAATACCGAAATCAACTTCTCTCTTCGGAGGAACATCTGGCAAATCATTAGGGAAAACCTCCAGATACTCACACCCCATTGGAACTGACTTAATAGTAGGGGTCTCGGACTCTACATCCTTAACCTTAACTAGGTGGTACATGCAACCCTTAGAGATCATTTTCCTTGCCTTTAGGTAAGAGATAAAGCGACCTACAGGTACCGCTGAACTACCCCTGCATTCTAAATCTAGTTCACCCAGAAAATGGGACTCCATCGCTTGGGTTCTACAGTTAACCAAACATAACATGAAAACAACCAATCCATGCCCAGAATAATATCAAAATCAATCATAACTAATTCTACTAAGTCTGCGGAGGTGACCTTATGCAATACTGTAATGGGGCAACCTCTATACACCTGGCTAGCTACAACTAAATCACCAACCATAGTAGACATAGAGAACGGTTCTGACAACGTTTTAGGGCTAACTCCAAAGCTACTAGCAATGAAAGGCGTCATAAAAGACAATGTAGCTCCCGGATCTAACAAAGCATAAGCATCAATATGAAAGACTCGCAACATACCCGTGACCACATCTAGTGAAGCCTCCTACTCTTGGTGAGGCACTAGGGCATAAAACCTACTTTGCCTCTGACTACTCGCTGAACTAGTCGAAGCACCCTGTTAAGGGTGTCCTACTGCTAGAGGGGTAGAACTCGCTGCAGGGAAATCTCTGATTGTGTGTCTGGGTTTTCCACACCCGAAACAAGCATCCGTGCCAACCAGGCATATCCTGGGATGAGTCTTGCCGCACTTCGCACAAACAAGAAAAGTGCGCTCCACCTGCATGTAACCATGATCCCTCGAGCCTATAGCCCAACTCCTTTGGTCTCCCCTGAATCTGGATGGCGTGTTGGCCGATGATGGAGTTGGAGCACTGGACCAGTGCTAGGTCTGCGGACATGGTCCACCCCCTGACCTGACTTGAGAAACCCCGTAGTTTTTGGTCCTAGTCCTCTTGGCCTCCCTATGCCTCCTATAGACCAACTCCATCTGCTATGCATGTAATACAATACGGGGAAAGTCAATGTCCCTATGAAGAATGGCGATCAGACAATCCTTGTCCAAGTAATCTGCTACTCCATGCACAAAACGGCTCACCCGAGCCCGCTGATCCACCACCAACTCCGGAGCATATTTTGATAACCGGGTGAATTCCAATGCATACTCCTGGACAGACGTGTTACCCTGCTTCAAATTAACAAACTCGACCGCCTTGAGCTCCCTTATCTCCTGAGGGAAGAACCGATCCATGAATGCAGTGTGAAACTCATCCCAACCATCGAGCCTGCACCCACCATCGTGGCATCTCTCCATTTCTTAAACCATTTATGCGCTACCCCCTTAGCTGGTAGGAGGTCAAGTCAACGCATTCCCCATTGTTCCCCCATAACCTGGGTGATCTTTAGAATCTCCACTTTTAAAACGTGTGGATCCTCATCAACCTTTGACCCCATGAACTCCGGAGGGCTAATCCTCAAGAAATCCTTCACCCTAGCTGCCGCTGCATTATCATTCTGAGGGAAATCCGCCACTGTCTGATTCTGGACCTGGGCAGTCATGTCCTATGCCAACATTTGAATCTCTACCCTAAACTTGGCATGGCAGCTGGCTCCGGTACGTGCTCCTCGTGAACATGTGGGGCTGGTTGATGCTCAATATCATGGGCACCCTGATGGTCGTTACCATTTCCATTTCTCTTGGCATTTACTCGACGTGGAGGCATGATTCTGCAAACGCGAATAGATCGAATAAGAAGAGTAAAGGACGTTCGTTGCACGACATAGATAATGAAAGAAGGGAAAATTTCCTAAACGCCTAGTAGCCTCTTCTTCATAAGTGTGGCGCGCACACCCATGAAAAAGATTCTACTAAGCGTGGCTTTCGGACTCCCTAGGACACATAAAGCTATGGCTCTGATACCAAGTTTTTCACGACTCAAACGTACACTCGGATCATAGATACTAGACAAGGAGACCTGAGAGACCCCAAGTCAACCCATGGAATGCACATACATCTAATTCAATCACATGAGCGGAAGACTTAACATAAAGAACATAATCATAACATAGCATAAGGGAAAATTAGTGCACGACTTATACAATACGACGAAATACAACTTATAGTCTGATAAGCCTCTACACATGAAAGGTGTATTGATGGGACATCTCCCCAATGAATCCAACATCCAGAAATTAAAAGAAACGACATATGGGATGAACATACTATCCTCGAAACATTAGGACTCACCAAGAACGCTGAGAGCGAATCTGAAACTATCTACAAGTGAGGATGAGACTGAGAACTGCGACTTGTATCATGAAACGTACAATATAGAAAGTATATGGTCAGTACGTGGAATATACTGAGTATACTAGGTAAGTAAAACATACATTTAAAACATGTATAAAGTTCATAAATGATCATAAGAGTAGTACATCTTGCTCATATCGTAAATTATAATAACACATCATACGACTCAAGGTTTTCAAAACATTCGCAACATAAACATAGTCATAGTCATAATAGAAAAGGTTTTCTTAACATAACTTGAGCCAACATACATAACCATAACATGCATAAATCATGAGGAACAGTGGGAGATTCTCTTAACTGACATACCCCATATGAGCATACCTGAAGCCCGACTTGTAACCCTAGTCGGGAGGGTGTTCGAACCTTGTCAAGGGTAGAACCATGAAAGTGTGATATCACCATGAAAAGAGCCATTTGGGCCAGCGACTAACATGAAAGGGGTCCCAACATACCTACGGTGACACGTAATTCGTGAGATCCAGGGCTTAAGCTGAGCCCTGAACCTACTCGGTGTTCGATATTACTTTCAAAACATATATAGTTCTCATAATAATACATACATGCATTCATGGTCTAGTTAAATCATGATAATCACAAACATTTTTTAACATATATGAACTAGCCATGACTTGAATCCAGTGGGTCGGCCAAAAACATAATTCATGATTGATAAAATTCATACACACTTGTAGATCATGCATATAGCTAACATTTCATAAAATTCATAATGGGCAACATAATGAATTCATAATTTAAAACATAATTCATGTTGTGCTCGTAAAGAATATCGATGGGATAATAAACCATAAATTGATTCATCATGGGGCATGCATAATTAAGCTTAATTGCTTAGAAAATCAAAATCAACAATATTATAATCAATTTTAATCTCAAAAGATGATCAAAATCCATAGATTATGATAATATTTCAAAATCACAAAACCCATAATTAAATCATTAGATTTTATATAATCAAATACAAAACCCCATGAGTTTTTTTATAATTTATAAGTAAAATCATAGAGTAGGAGCATGGGTGTGGAATAATTCACCCATTGATGACCTTACATACCTGGGCTTATTTGGTTCTTGACTTCCCTTGCGAGCCCAAGATGGAATTTAGAGAAATTGAGAAAGAACACCTTGAATCACCTTCTAATCTCCCCTCTATACACTTTCATGCATGAATGAGGCTTAACCTGAACTTAACCCCCTTAAAAGACCCCATTCAGACCTTAAAATGAAGTAGTTTAAGCCTTAGGAATTTAGAAATTACGATAACACCCTTACAAAAAATGCAGAAATTCCTGGTTGCCAGTCTCCACGAGGGACCTCACGAGTCGTTACCATGGGGCACAACTCGTGGCTAGGATCCGTGATGTCTACTGCCCAAACAAGCTCAGGGGACCCCATTAGGGACCCCACAAATCATGGTAGCAGACCACGACTCACTACCTTGCTTACTCAGTACATTCAAAGTACTGATTGCATACTCTATATTGTATCGTTTCATGATAGAGGTCTGAGGGATCAGTCTCAGCCGCATCACTACTCTTGATTTCCCCTCAGGCCTATCTAGCTAGTGTTGGTGAGTCCTCATCCTTTGAGGACATTCAGTTATCTATTGTTATGCCCTTTCAGTTACAGACTTTGTCGAGCTAGTTGGCATGCTGTCCCATTACCTCATCAGTTATGTTAGAGGCTTTTCAGAAATTATGTAGAAGTCAGTTGTTCGGCTGTCTAGATGACTACACGCAAGTGCACGTGGTCGAACAAGTAGTAAGTGGCTCAAGTAAGCCAAGTATCGATCCCACAGGGACTGGACTACAGGGCAAAATCACCTCCAGTGTCAATTTACTGTAACTCTAAAAATGCAGACAACAGTGTAAAAAAAAGTTTTTATATTATGTGATCTAATTTTATACAGCTAAGTTAATTATAAAAGTGAGTCACCGAACTATGAATGTGAGCATGCGAGGCTAATGAACATGTAAAGAAATTAATTATCTACATACATGGATTATCTTTTCTACGGTTGCTGATCCCGGAACTTATGTCTATGGATTAAAACTCTCGTATTTAACTTAACTTAAGAATCATGAACCTTCCACCTACATTTCTGTGATAAGAAGAAATTCATGTTCTAGCCATACAAAACCGATTCCACACTTGACTAATACGGCTTTCAGGTATATTTCTATCACAGAAGGCTAAATCAATTCTCAATTTTCCCAAACTAAAGAAAAGCATCATATCCTATTAATTCACAGCTTTCCAATTTCGTTCTCTCTCGAGTGAAACCGGACTTTGGATTTACATTAACATTGACCAGATATCAATGCGGTAGAACAAGAATTAATGAACAACCATGAAAGAAAAAAGATGGAAAAACCAGATAATCACTTAATTATATTTCAATACAATGGTTCCTAACCTCAGCAAGAGTGGAATTAGCCACTCATTTGTGGATTAAACATGTGTTAAATGAGTGTAAATCATACAAACAATTGAAAGAAAGGAGAAAGGGATTAGAAGAAAACCCTAAGAATTTTCGTCCTCTCAAGTACTTTTGTAACCCACATTCTTGCTCCACCAAGTCAGAATATGTCAAAATAAACCTAAGTGTGCTACTTATATTAGTAGGAATTTTTCCCGGAATAACAAGCAACGTGTCCGCAGTGCACAGCGCGGAGCATTGCCTCCGTGACACGGCCCAAACTGAGCCTGCCGGAAAGTGCCGAGAAAAATCGACCTTAGGCGGCCTGCCGGCGTTAGCCGGCGTGTCAGGCTGCCTGGGCAGCGCGATGGCACGTCCCTGTCGCGAAGGTGGCCTGCCGTGACACTGCGCTGGGCGCGCTGATGTTGTGCCCCTTTGCTTCGTCTGCGCATGCCACGGCATTGGCGTGGCACGGCGGCTGGGCGTGGCACACGCACAGCGTGGCCTTGCAGCTGCACAAGCAGCGGACCAACCTATATGGCCTCTCTTGCGACTTTTCGCCGTTCTTCCAACTCCATTCCTTTTCTTCACCAACTTTGATTTAGTTCCACAAAAATCATTAAAACCTACAAAACAAGGACTAATCATGTTGGATTGCGCTATAAACACATTTATATAAAATTACATGAAAATGTATAAAATAACTTAGACAACACGACTAATTCAAGTTGTAAAACGTATCACGGGCATGATATTTTTGCCCGTGATCACAACTTACTTAAAGCCCTGTTCGTCCTCGAACAACCTTTTTATCTCATGTAAATGAAGACTCACACATAACTAACTAGCGATGATTCAAATTACGGCTATGATGATTATTTAAGATATAGAAGCTTAAATAAGCATACCGCGGCTTTGATCAATGAAATGAAATACAACTATGTTAAGACTTCTTAACCTCAAGAATTGACTCTCAATCGAAGCAAACTCATGCAAATCAACTGATTAAGAGATCCCACATGAAGTATATCTTCATTAAACATGTGCCCTCCACCGGAAGAGAGTTACCCAACTTCTGCATAAAGAAACAATTTTTATATCACAACATTTGTGGGTACATGAATAGAATTACACTCACTCTCACAAAAGAATTCACATGCACCATGTGGCTGACCCATAAGCTTGCCTTAGTGTTTTACTCCACTAATTTGAGGATGTACGAATGTAAGATCAAGTAGGCCTTTTAGGTTGTAATGTAATCAGAGTGTAGGTAGGTACTATTGTGATCGATAATAGTGACTATCTTCCTAAGCACTTTCAATACATCACGCCCTCATTGCGAACTTCCCTTCCCTTATTTCACCTTTTTATCCTTGGTAGTTTCTTTTTTCCTCTTTCGTTCCCCATTTATTTTAGGCAATTTTAGCTTATTAGTAAGAGTTTTATACATACTTTTTCATTCATTCATTTCTTACTCCTTACTAATAATCAACCACATTTTCACATAAGTGCACCTTTGACCTTTCTCACTTTCCACAGCTTCCACTTTTCTTTCCTTTTCATTCTTCTCACTCCGTTACTCTTTTAGATTTTTTTTTCACTTAGCGCTTCAGACTTTTGGATCAAATTCAAACTAATGAAATAAAAGGATTAAACATGTTGCAGCTATCAAAGAATAGGCTCAAGGCTCAACGGGGCTAACTAGGATTAATTTTTTTCAAGGTAGGTAAAATGAGGGATAAAGATTAGGTTAATTCAAAGAAATGCCTAAATCATCTCCTACAATTTACATCCTCATTTCATTTTATAAACACACCAGGCAAGTTCTAGACATTCCACCATAGCACAGAATACTCAAAAACCTTACACTCATGGCACATGCTCAAATTAAGACACATTCAGACTCTTACTTTCGGCTAATCACAAGAATTCAAACATTAAGCTTCAATCATATTGAGTCAAATTCAAGAGCCTAAGATTCTCAAGCAAGTTTATACATTTGCATGCTTCCACACTGAACATACTTGCATCTTACAATCATATATAGCACACCAGAACATCAAGCACCCATTAGCTGCAGTTTGAACAACCAAGACCTATTGACTAATTTTTCCTCAAGGCAGTCGTCATCCATTCATCGTCGGAAATAGTCCCTAACTATGACTAGAACATTATATACAGACAAATAAAAATAAAAAAAAATAAAAAAAATTTTATTCCTCGGTTCAAAGACCGCCCGTTGGAAAAAGACCGAAAAAGAAAAACCAGCAGGTGATGAAGTCATGTGACTCAAATTTTCAATTTTTTTCCAATTTTTCACACAAGCATTACATTCACCACAATTTGTTAAGTACAAAAAAAAATTTGAAATTTCCCTCACCCCACACTTAAATCATGCTATGTCCTCATAGCATCAAATTAATATTTAGAAGGGTGAGAATTACTCCCTGAGGCCGTTAGGCCCAGCCAACAACATGCTTTCGTTCAAATTTGCACAAGTGGGTGTTCAACCCCACACTTTCTCTTCAAGCATTGGCTTCTCCTTCGGGTGCCGGACTTCCCTCCATCTGTGCTTAACCACCAAAAACAACAAAATGAAAAATAAAATACAAAATCAACTCTAATGCAAGAAATTAAAATGGATACTCCATGGTGCCCTTGGGTTGCCTCCCGACGGCGCCTAATTTACGTCGCGGCACGACGTATCAAGTTCTCACCACTTTTTCTCCACCTTGAGGATATGAATCCTCAACCCCTAATTTCTTCTCTAATTTCCTCTTATGCTCCCGGGGTGGTGGTGAAAAATTAGCAAGGACCAAGTAGTAGATGTCGCCTCTGACGTTTATTGGTCCTTAAGTAAGTGAAGTCATTTTGTCTATTGGACTCGGCAAATTTCAGAATATATGGGGTTTGGTCCTCCTCTCGACATTTCTCTATAAGCTCGGAAGACTCCATTTCTATGTCTTCAACCAACCTCAAGGTAGAAAAAGTGCTTCGAGTGAGGTCCAATGCACCTTGATTCCTAAAACTACTGCTAGCAATTGACCTCCTTACTTGTATACCTCTTCTCAGCATCAACATCTATCTCTCGAGTAGTGTCAAATGGAATTATACTCTATCTCTTCTCCCTGAGCGAATTTTTATAAGTATGAGCTCATCACGAGGACATTCAAGAGGTTCTGGATGTCGGGCTTCATCTGAAAATTCACCCTTTCTTCCTCTTGTAGTTCCTCTTGAATATCGCCTACAGCATCTGCAATTGATCACAAGCAGCCTCGGCAATCATCTACAGCAGATTTAACTTGTCATCCTTTTTAGAGCCTATGCATTCTCCTCTTCCTGAACTATCAATGTTGCCATTGCCTCCTTCATTGCCCGATAGCTCGAGGTTGTTTCGACATGTCTTCTATTCGATCTTGGCGTCCCAAGTCCTCATTTTCAACCCGCCTATATTCATCAAAAACAACGAAGGTTCATAGTAGGGGCTCGGGGGCGTATGCATTCGGACAGCATCCCAATGGCCATCTTGACCACCACCACATATGTTGCACGTGTTATGGTGCTGCCACCGGTGGTGTCTCGGAAACTAAAGAAAGGTTGTCCAAGCATGGTATTCACCATTTAAACCATTTTGTGTTCCACGATGTCATGTCAAGAAGATATCGAAAACAGTAAAATATTGAAAAAATAAAATCAAGAACACGTTGTCAGCTTGTATAGGGTCGTTAACTAACACTTAAGAAAACTTTACCAATTGCCGGTCCGGCAACGGCGCCAAAAAACTTGTTCGGCTGTCTAGATAACTACACGCAAGTGCACGTGGTCGAACAAGTAGTAAGTGGCTCAAGTAAGCCAAGTATCGATCCACAGTGGACTACGAGCAAAAATCACCTCCGAGTGTCAATTTACGTAACTCCTAAAAATGCAGACAATAGTGCAAAGAAGAGTTTTATATTACGTGATCTAATTTTATACTACAGCTAAGTTAATTATAAAAGTGATCAAGACTATGAATGTAGACATCTTGAGAGCTAAATAGACATGTAAAGAAATTAAGTATCGACATACATGGTTTATCTTCTCCCAGGTTGCTAGTCGAGACTTATGCCTATGGATTAAAACTCTCGCATTAGCAACTTAAGAATCATGAACCTTCCACCTACATTTACGTGATAAGAAGGAAATAAATTTTCTAGCCATACAAAATCGATTCCATGACTAATGCGACTTTGGAGTATATTTCTATCCTGAGGTAAATCAATTCTCAATTTTTCAAACTAAGAAAACACACCTCCTATTAATTCACAACTTTCCAATTTCGTGCTCTCTCGAGTGAAACCGGACTTTTGGATTTACATTAACATTGGCCGAATATCAATGCATTAAGAACAAGAATTAATAGAACAACCATGAAAGAAAAGATGGAAAAACCATATAATCAACAATTATATTTCAATACAATGGTTCCTAACCTCAGCAAGAGTGGAATTAGCCACTCATTTGTGGATTAAACATCGTTAAATGAGTGTAAATCATACAAACAATTAAAAGAAAAGGAGAAAGGGATAGAAAACCTAAGAATTTTCGTCCTCTCAAGCTACTTTGTAACCCACGTTCTTGTCCACCAAGTCGAATATGTGAAAATAAACCTAGTGTGCTACTTATATTAGTAGGAATTTTTTCCGGAATAACAAGCAACGTGTCACGGAGTGCAACGCGGAGCATTACTCCGTGACCACGTTCACTGTGAGCCTTGGATAGTGCCCAAAAATCGACCTTGGCGGCACCACTGCCACGTTGGCGACGTGTCGGGGCTGCCTGGGCAGCGCGATGGCACGTCCACATCCTTGGAGGTGGCTCTTAGTGACCGGCTGTGGTCTTGGCCCGTGCTGTGCCTCTTTGTAATGCAACGCGCATGAATTTGGCGTGGCACGGTATTGGGCACGGCACACGCACGGCGTGGCACGCTTCTTGGCGCGGGCGACCTTATATAGCCTCTCCTTGCCGACTTTCGCCCGTTGCTTCCGAGTCCATTCCTTTTTCTTCACCAACTTCCGATTTAGTTCCTAAAATCGTATGAAAACCTACAAAACAAGGACTAATCATGTTGGTTAGCACATATAATCACATTTATATAAAATTACATGAAAATGTATAAAATAACTTAGACAACACGACTAATTCAAGTTGTAAAGAGTATCACGGGCATGATATTTTTGCCCGTGATCATCAGCTTGTCATTATTGGCTCTATTTTAGATTTATATGTACGAATACTTCCACTTAAGCATGTTTTACTTTGTCATGCTCCGCTTGTTGTATGCTTTTAGCTTCTATGTTCATGACATGGGTCGACTTGGCGTTTGTCGGGATTCCTTGTCCCATATCTCTATCCGGACCTATGTTCGGGTTGTGACAAACTTGGTGTTATAGAATTAGGTTTTGAAGTTTCCTAGCGTATCTGAAAGCCATGTTAAGTAGAGTCTTTATCATAGGTGTGAAGCGTGCCACATTTATAATGAAGAGGCTACGAAATGTTTAGGAAACTTCCCTTCTTTCGTGATCTATGTTATGCGATGAAATGTCTCTCTATCTTTCTAAATCATGCTATTCAAATTTGCAGAATTATTCCTCTTCACTGAGTTAATGGAAAAAGAAAGAAAAATGCAAATAGCCATGACAATGGCAACGGGGATGGGCACGAATAGGCCCCACCAGCCCCTGAGGATCATGTTCCCGAACAGGTTGCCCATATAGAGTTTAGGGCAGCCATCTAGATGTTAGCATAGTTTTTGACCACCCAAATCAACCAACAGGTGGTAGCGCATGTCCCCCAGAATGGGAATGCGGCAGCGGCAAGAGTCAAAAATTTTATTAGGACGAACCCTCTGGAGTTTCTCGGATCGAAGGTGGGCGACGATCCGCATGAGTTTATTGATTAAATCCTGAAGATCACCCAGATTATGGGGTGACAGGGGAGAAGTGCGCAGATCTAGCCTTGTATCAGTTGAATATGGTTGCGCAAATCTAGTTCAGACAGTGGAAAGATGGTAGGGCTGTTGGAGCGGGTCGCATTAGTTGGGATGAGTTTTTTACCTCTTTCATGGATCAGTCCTTTCCACAAGAGATGAGAGAAATCAAAGCAGTGGAATTTAAGAACTTGGGGAAGAACTACAAGATTGTCTAGGAATATGCTTTGGAGTTCACTCGTTTGTCAAAATATGCACCAGAGCTGGTGGCTGATTGGAGATCTCAGGTGAGTATGTAATGCCCCGAAAGCCCAAAGATCAGACCTGGGATTGAAGCGGAGAAAGCTGGAAATGTGGCACCAGGTCACAAAACGAGTCATTCTGTGACCCTTAGGGTAGACCATGAGTCGTTAGGACACTCGTGGTGAGGTACTTGCCTCAAGTTTTGGAAGTTGTGATTTGAAGTCACCACAGGCGTGACCACGAGTCATTGTCAGACCCTACAACTCGATGAGTCAGTCGTGGTAAGGGTTGGAGGGGAATCAGGGATTTTTGGATAGTTGAGATCACGAGAGGCGACCACGAGTTGTGGTCACCAAGAACGATCCGTTAGGTCCCTCATGGGGACCCTTGAAGAGAAAGTGGAACTTCACTCGATGACTGGAGGCCACGAGTCATGGTCCAAGGTGACGACTCATCTAGTCCCTCGTTGGGATCGGCGGCCAGTTATTTTTGTGAATTTATTAAGGGCTTTTATGTAATTCCTATGATCCTAAGGCCTAAACTATGTTGTTTTAATCTATGAATGATGAGTTTTAATAGGGGTAAGTTCATTTTAGGCCATTCTTACTCATGCATGCAAAGTGAGAGAGCTAGAGAGGTGATCAAGCTAATTCTTCAAGGTTTTCCATCTAATTTTTCCTTGGGAAATTAGAGAAGTTATAGAATCAAATCCCTTTAGGTAATTTGGGTTATGAATAGGTACTTTCGTTCGCACCCATGCCCAATACCTCTCTAATTCATGAAAAGCTATGAGTTGAGTCTATGGGGTTTTACCCAACACATGAATTCTCAAAGTCAATGTCATGAGTATGATCTAAGTATGTTTTAATTGATAAATTATGATTCATGGGAAAGTTTTATCATGTTTTCAATTACTAATCATGTTTACTAGTTTTACAAATTATGATGCCCATTTATGAAAGCTTATGGGAAGATGAGATTTACGAAGTGTGTTCATGTATGATGAATTGTTGAGGAGAAAAGCATGTTTTCAAGCTATCCATGTTGATGATTATTTTTTCAAGTAAATCAAGTAATTTTCAAGCATGTTTAAGCATTGGATAATCCCATATGTTCAGGTGTGATGTGTGATTTTGATGAGTTGGTAATTTACCAACTCATTAGGCTCTTAAACTTGAGTTTTTTATTTAGTTTTTGAGTTGATTATATGGATTTTATGCCCTTTTTTCTTTTTTTTTGTTAAGATTCCTAAATGTGTAGAAGAGAGCAAAAATGGAGCAAAAAGAAGGAAGTGAGAGCAAATCGGCGGTCAACCGAAGAAAACCGGTGAAACGTCGGCCAAAGGCCAATTATAAATGCCTATAAGTAATAATCCCACAAGAGAATCATGAGTTGTCAATGGCGACTCACCAGCCCAGTTGCCGAAAGACACGTAGTTTTTTGAAAAGCAGCATAAAGATCCGGTGGTTCATGGATTGGTATCGGCTAAACACCGGATGAACAACTGATGTTCACTGGAGTTGAGTGAGGTCTCAGATAAGACACCTGGCAATTCAAGAATTTGGACCGGCAAACCTCTAGTGTCTCCGTTGATTTTAGAATTGTGATCAGGGGTATAATTGTCCAACATGGGAAAAGAGATAAAAAATGCCCTACTTTTCAGGATATTAATAGCAGATAAAGTATTGTACACCAAAGCATATAGAGATATATAGAGAGAGTAGAGCATATCACATCATTGTTTCCCCTTTGAGCTTTAGAACATTCTCTTAGCAACGATAGGGAGATTTTTATTACAAAACTTGGAAAAGTACTCTTCTCTACTTCTTCTTTGTAATAGTATGTTTCAGCCATTCTTGGATAACTATTTTGTGAATTTGATTTTACTACTCTTGCTATTAAATTCAATGAAGTTATTGATGAATGTGCCATTGAATTTCTTAATCATGAGTAGCTAAATCATTAACTAGAGGTATATGATGATGAATACTTAATTAAAGTGGGTATTGCTAGAGCCATCTTCATATTATTTAAAAAAGTGTAAATCTGTTAGATTCTCTTCAATCTATAAAGGGAGATCCATTGATTATGAAATAGGTCTATTTATTCTTACTTGATTGTTGCTAGTAAAAGAATAATTAAGTATTGAATGAGAATTTAATAGTGGGTATGGGTAAGAGATTGTGAAATTGGGCTAGAAATAGCTAAAATTGTTGTCTTAATCCTTATTAGTAGCTAATAGCTAGAAATTAGTGCAACTGCTAATCCAAATCTTATTGGGTTGAGCTAGATCATGGCTAGAGGTTTGACAAAACTCTAGTGAGAGGTAGTTATAAGGCTGCAAAGCTATAATTACCCACTTTTTAAGATTTTTTACACTTTTTGAACTCATAAGATGACATAGCATGTACCGATCTAGTTAATATATCATCTACACCACACCTTTAGACTTTCACACTCTTGTTGACAACTTTGCTGAGTTTGCTATTTTATTCCACTAAATCACCAAAGAAAATTCACTGCAAATTTTAATCAACCACAATTTATTTGTTCTTATGTTAACTCTACATACTACAAGCTAACTTTAATTTCTCAACTGACACTTGCAACTATTATTCACTAGTCCTTATGGGATTCAACACCGACACTCATCGGGTTACTTATTTTTATACTTCGGCAGTGTATATTTTTTGCATGAAGGATATATTTTGGACGTTATCATATTTTAAGTTAATTAGCTTACCACATGGTTTTAGAGCCAAGACTCCCAATTTTACTCAACTTGTGGTATGGTTTGAGCCAAGGCTCCTCATGTATGATTTCAGATTTATTATGTATAATAATGATTAATCAGCTTCTGTAATAGATGATGGTCAGCTTCATTGAAAAATTATGGAGAGCATATGCATGTTCTTAGGAGTAGTGTCTAGNGGAGTAGTGTCTAGCACCGAGTAGGCTATGGGTCAGTCAACACTATGCCTTAGAACTACGCGCCAATGTAGGTATGATCAGATTATTTTGGGACCTCGTATGTGAGCTTTCCCCTTCCCTAAAGGGCCTTGAACTTGATATCGATATCATGGTAGCGTCTTTAGCCCTAGCGAGGCTTTAGATGGCTTGGCCCACTTGAGTGTAATAGTCAAAACTACGTAAGCTCTATTGTAGTAATGTCAGTTATAAGACAAGTCTCCAATTGTTCCTCATGATTTCAGCTATGCATATTTAGCATTCATATATATATGTGTGTGTGTGTGTGTGTGTGTTCTAACGCAGGTTTGAACTAATGTTCAGTTTTACTTATGATTATAAAATTTCAGCTTAGGGTCATTCGATTCAGTTATGATATTCACTTATGTTGATATTATGATTTCAGAAAATAGCGTGCAAGCCCTACTCTCAGATTCTTAACTTGATGTTTTTTTACATTATGCATATTTTAAATTATTTTACTTATTCAAGCGGCTTTACTTACCTTGCATACTAAGTACATTCCACGTACTGACCGCATACTCTATGATGTATCATTTTATGATATAGGCTCCACTCTTTAGACTCAGCCCCATCCTTAGCCAGTTTTGGAGCTAGCATCCACTCTCTATTGGTAAGTCCTCATCTCCCAAGGACCATTCTCTATCGGTTATTTTTATGTATTTAGTTTCAGAATTAGATAGTTAGTTTGGGTCTTGTCCCATTAACTCATTAGTATTAGAGGATTTTCAGATATAGAATGTAATCAACTTCATATTTGTGTGTATTTCTGATGTTATGCCTATTTCAGACTTCTACTAAGTTTATCATGTTGATCTTCCAGTTTTATGATTGAGTTAGATGTTATTTTCATGCCATGGGTCGGCTTGGTGTCCCTTAGGGTTTCTTGTCCCGTTTCTCGATCTGGGCCTATGTTTAGGTCGTGACAAACTTCGTATCAGAGCATTAGATTTTGAAGTGTCCTAGGGTGTCTAAAATATGTGTTGAGTAGAGTCTTTTTCATGGGTGTGAAACTCTCCACACTTATGACGAAGAGGCTACGAAACATTTAGGAAATGTTCCCTTCTTTCATGATCTATATCGTGCAATAAAATGTCTCTCTATCCTCCTAACTCATGTTATTCGCGATTGCAGAATCATGCCTCCCCTCAGAGTTAACGGCAGAAGGAATGGAAATGGAAATGTACACGAGGATGGAAATGGGGATGGGCACCAAAAAGCCCCACCAGTCCAGGAGCACCATGTACCGGAGCCGATTGCCCACGCTGAATTTCGGGCAGCGATTCAAATGCTAGCACAGACATTGACCACTTAGATCAACTAACAGGCAATGGCACATATCCCATAAAATGGAAATGCGACAGCAGCATGAGTCAGAGATTTCCTAAGGATGAACCCGCTAGAATTTCTTGGGTCAAAGGTGGACGAGGATCCATATGAGTTTATCGATGAGATTGTGAAGATCACCCATGTCATGAGGGTGAATGGAGTAGGGTGTGCTGATTTGGCCTCATATAAGTTCAAGAGGGTTGCACACATTTGGTTTAGATAGTGGAAAGATAGTAGGGCAGCTGGAGTAGGTCCTATCAGTTGGGAGGAGTTCCAAGTTGCTTTTCTAGATCGGTTTTTCCCTCGTGAGATGAGGGAGTTGAAGGCAGTAGAATTCGTGAATCTTAAGCCATGGAAGAGGACGGTGAAGGAGTATTACCTTGAGTTCACTTGTCTATCAAAGTATGCACTCGAGCTCGCAATCGATCAGAGATATCGACTGAGCGGGTTTGTACATAGAGTGACTGACTACCTAGATAAAGATTGTAGGACCACTATGCTCCATCAGGATATGGATTTCCCTCGGATAGTCTTGTATGCCCAGCAGATGGAGGCGACACATCTAAAGGAGAGAGAGGCTAAGAGGGATAGGACAGATAGCTATAGGTTCTCTAAGCCGAGGCCAGGTGGTGGGCACCAACAACAATCCCACAAGATATCTTCAGCCCCATCATCTTCAGCCATGAGTATGCCATTCAGTCCTAGGCACGACAAGAGAGGGCGAGCATCAGGCTCTATGGGTTAAAGCAGTAGGCCCACGGATTCCAATATTCCAGTTTACGATCGGTGTGGCCGGAGATACACGGGTCAGTGTTTAGAAGGTACAGGTGCTTGCTTCAGCTATGGGAAGCTCGAACACATGCTTAGAAACTTCCCAGTAGCTCGACAGGGCCATGATAGGGGCCAAGGCCCAGCTTCTAGTTCAGCAGCTCCACCAACATGCCTATCTCAGCAGGGCACATCAACTAGTGCGGGCGGTGGACAGCGCCTACCNGTGCGGGCGGTGGACAGCGCCTACCAGATATTGGCCCCTACCAGATTGTGAAGTGGGTTGGCAAGGTGGCATATGAATTAGAGTTGCCTTCTAAATTAGCTTTCGTGCATCCTATTTTTCATGTATCGCTCTTAAATAAGTGTTTGGGTGATCCCGCTTTAGTTGTCCTGGTAGACAAGGTTGGTGTGAAGGACAACCTTAGTTATGAGGAGGTTCCAGTGGAAATATTGGATCGACAGGTTCGAAGGCTGAGAAATAAGGAAGTGGCTTCAGTTAAAGTTTTATGGAGGAATCAGCATGTTGAGGGAGCTACGTGGGAAGCCGAAGCGGACATGATGGCTAGATACCCACATTTATTCTCTACAAGCTTAGTTCCATCTTGATGTATCAGGTCTTGCCCTAAAACTCTATTTAGTTTCATGTGTAGTTCATGTGCTCCAGTTTCTTTCGTGTGTACGGAAGTATGTATGATTCGTGAATTCAGTTCAATCATGTAGTTTGAACAGGAAGTTAGTCATTCCATCAGTTTTCAGCTTAAATGATCAGTATTTGAGTATGATGATTACATTTCTCTACTTTTTTGCATGTTTTCCAACATTTGAGAATGAATTTTCCTAAGGGGGAGATATTGTAATGCCCTGGAATCCCAAAGATCAAACCCGAGAGTTGAATTTGAAAAAATTGGAAATTCGGCACCAGGTCACTAAACGAGTCATTCTGTGACCTGTGGGGTAGACCACGAGTCACTAGGTGACTTGTGGTGAACTACTTGCCTTAAGTTTTTGAAGTTGTGATTTGAAGTCACCACGGGCATGACCACGAGTTCTGGTCAGACCCCACGACTCATTGAATCAATCGAGGTCAGGATTGGAGAGGAATCAAGGATTTCTAGATAGTGGAGATCAAGAGAGGTGAACACGAGTCATGGACACCAACGACAATCTATTAGGTCCCTCGTGGGGACCATTGAATAGAAAGTGGCAGTGCACTCGATGACTGGAGGCCACTAGTTGTGGTCCAAGGTAACAACTCGTCCAGTCCCTCATTAGGACTGGCAACCAGTTATTTTCTGTGAATTTATTAAGGACTTTTCCATAATTACTATGATCCTAAGGCCTAAACTAAGCCGTGTTAAGCTATGAATGATGATTTTAAAGAGGGGTAGCTTCATTTTATGCATTCTTACTCATGCATGCAAAGTTATAGAGCTAGAGAGATGATCAAGCTAATTCTTCAAGGTTTTCCATCCAATTCTTCTTTGGGCAATTAGAGAAGTTATAGAATAAAATCCTTTCAGGTATGTAGCATTAGGAATGGGTGATTTCATTCACACCCATGCCCAATCCCTCTCTAATTCATGAAAATCTATGAGTTGATTCATGGGGTTTTAACCCAATGCATGAATTCTCTAAGTCAATGTCATGGGTATGATCTAAGTATTTTTCAATTGATAAATTACGATTCATGGGAAAGTTTTATCCTGTTTTCAATGACTATTCATGTTTACTAGTTTTACAAATTATGATGCCCATTCGTAAAAGCTTATGAGAAGATGAGATTTACGAAGTGTATTCATGTATGATTAATTATTGAGGAGAAAAGCATATTCCAAGGTACCCATGTTTACGATTAAGTTTTCAAGTAAATCAAGTTATTTTCAAGCATGTTTAAGCATTGGGCAAGCCCATATGTTCAAGTATGATGTGTTATTTCAAGGTAATTAGCTTAGCACATGGTGTTGGAATCAAGACTCCCAATTTTACTTAGTTTGTTGTATGGTTTGAGTGAAGGCTCCGCATGTATGATTTACGATTTAATATGTATATTCATAATTATTCATCTTCGTCAATAGATGATGGTCAGCTTCATTGAAAAATGATGGAGAGAATATGCATGTTTTTGGGAGTAGTGTCTAGCACCGAGTAGGCTATGGGTCAGTCAACCCTATGCCTCAGAACTACGCACCAACGTAGGTATGATCAGATTATTTTGGGACCTCCTATGTGAGCTTTCCCCT
>JACEIK010000429.1:263396-273675 GCA_018107945.1 Datura stramonium | reverse complement strand
TAATTACATTTCACTACAAATGTTCTTAACCTCAGCAAGAAGTGAATTTAGCCACTCATTTGTGGATTGAACATCATACAATGAGTGTAAATCATACAAACAATTGAAATAAAGGAGAAAGAGATAGAGAAAAACCCTAGGATTTTCGTCCCCTCAACTGCCTCTAACCCACGTTCTTGCTCCACCAAGTCAGAATAATTAAAAATAAACCTAAGTGTTCTATTTATACTAGTGGAAATTTTTCCCGGAATAACAAGCAACGTGTCACGGAGTGCATCACGAACAGCGCCTCCGTGACACGCCTGCCCAGCCGGACCACTGCGGAATCGATCGTCGGTATTTAAGCCCAACGTGCCACGGCTCCAACGCACCTTCACTGGAATTCCATTTTCTTGGTAAAGTAATAGGTCCAACGTGCCACGGAGGCAACGTGGACCTTCTCTGGAATTTGGCCCCAACTTTAATCATCGGAGGCGGACTGCATCCGCGATGGCGTGACGCGGCTCCATCGCGGAGCCCCTTTTATTCTGCTTTCCTTGGCCTTTTCCCTGCTCGCTTCCGAGTCCATTCCCGATTTCTCCCAACATGCATCTTAGCTTCCTAAAATTGTATTTTTCCTACAAAACAACACTAATCATGTTGGTTAGTATAAATTCACATTTTACTACAAATTACATGATAATGTACAATTAACGATAGATAAACAAGACGAAATGAAGCATTTGAGTATCACTTGGGCATATACTTCTGCCCAAGATGGAACCTATCAGAAAAGCCTTGAAGTAGGGTTGGATGGTCGGGCCACGAGGGACCGGTGCGACATGCCCGCTTGCTTGCGGCTGAGGAAACACGGCACGCCCAGGCGAGCCTAGTATAAATTCACATTTTACTACAAATTACATGATAATGCACAATTAACGATAGATAAACAAGACGAAATGAAGCATTTGAGTATCACTTGGGCATATACTTCTGCCCAAGATCAGACACATGTAAGAAAAGCCTTGAAGTAGGGTTGGATGAGGTCAGGCCGCGAGGGACCAGTGCGACATGCCCGCTTGCTTGCGAGCTGGGAAACACAGCACGCCAGGCAGGCCAGCGCGTTGAGGGGCATGGCGCAACAGGGTGCTAGGCGCGATGGGCGACGCGAGGCGCAACCCCTGCCACCGCCCATACATATATATATAAGTCCTTCACTATTTTATTTCATTCTTAACATAAGACCCACGACCAAAGTAGAGAAGGAACACAAGTTTCATGAAGTTTCCGTCAAATTACTATACCAAACGCCGTCCAAACACAAATTAACTTCAGATAACGAGTTCTAAGCCTAAGGGAGGCATTTCTATGGAGTTATTTCTCAAAAGTTTGTTCGACACACCGGAACTCCGTCAAATAAAAGTTGTTAGAATTGTTCTAAATTAAATCCTAAACGGCCGCAGGCATTAGGTAAGCGTTTCTCCCTTCTGAACTCTTGAGAGATTGCGGGTTTTCGGTCGAGTTAAGCAGAGTTGAACTATAATAATTATTATTATCGAAAGATATCATTGTTTACCGAATTTCATATTGAAAAAGGCCCTATTTTCTCAGCGTAAGGGTTGCAGTTGAGTGGAACCGCCGGTTACAGGTGAAACTCTTCAGTTAAACAAGAATTGGCATTCGAGGTATGTTAAGGCTTATACCTTCACCAAGTTATTCTCGTCGTATAATGATATGACCTATGTTTTGAACGTAGATAAAAATCTTACATGTTGTAATTAGATGCTGCTAGTATATAAAGATCATGCATGTCAAGATTAGCTGCTATCATAAGATTATGATTACATATTGTCATGACCTGAGAGTACACCTGGATCGTAGACAGGGGCCAAGGAGTCCCGAGAGACCCCCAAGTAGACCCATGGCGTGAGCATACACTAATTCATTCATATACAGCGAAAAAACTTAACTCATAAATCGTAAACTAACTGAAAATCATATCATGAGAGATAAAGGAACCAACAATACAAGATCCAAACATAAACAGTTGAATACTACACATAAGTCTAAAAGCCTATAATAAAAAAAGACGGGTTGAAGGGACAAGACCCAAACTAACCCAAACAGTCTGAAAACATAAGATAAAAAAGGTCTGAATATAAAGCCCTCAAATCATGAGGACTCACCACTGAAGACTAAGCGGAACTGGGAACAAGCTAGGGACGATGCTGAACCTGCAAACCGGATCCTGAAAATATGTGGGTCAGTACTCAGAAAGTACTGAGTATGTAAGGTATGCAAAACAAGGCTTAAAAATATGAAAGTTATAGGAGTGGGACATCATGATCATAAAACTAAATTGTAAGTATATCGTAAGGCTCAATATTTCCAAAAATACTTATAAACCCATCAAAGTCATAACATGCAGGGAAAAACATTTCATAAATCATAACTTGAGCCAAAAGAACATAATCAAGCATAATTCAAAATCATGAGGAACAATGGGAGATTTCTATAACCGACATACTTCACATGAGCACACATGAAGTCTAACTTGTACCCCTAGTAGGGAGGCCGTTCATACCTTTCCAAGGGTATGAACCATGAAAGGCGTGATATTACTCATGAAGGCCCCGTAGGGCATAAGGGACAGTCACTGAGGAGGTCCCAAACATAATCCTACGGTGGCACGTAGTTTTGAGATTCGGGACATAACCTAGGCCCCGAATCTACTCGGTGTAAAGTACTACTCCCAAAACATGCAAGATGCTCATAATATTCATAACATGACATGCATGGCTAGTGAAAACATGGGAATCGTGACATACTTGAGAATTCGTATTACTAGCCATGGAATTGGGCCCTTGAGTCGGCCAAATCGTAATATAATTCTAAGCGACATGTGGGCATTGTCCATAGTTTCAAACATACTTGACATGTTTAAAATAATAAGAAAAATATCATGCTAACATGGGAAATTAAAACTTGAAGACATGCTTAAAAATGTAAGAGAAACTTGTTCATGTTTTCGGAATCATCTTGACCATGAAATTCACAAAAAAATTTCCCCATGATTGGGAATCCATACTTTTAGAGATTTAAATCGTGAAATATAAAATATACAAGAAATATCAGCCCAAATACCTCAAAATCCATAATTTAAACATACTACCACACTTTCATGTAAATTTGTGGGAAATCATGCAATTGGGTTAAGACCCACAAGAATTTGGTAACTTAATCGTAGGAAATGGGAAGAAATGGGCATGAGTAGGGTCTAATCTACCCTTGAAGAACCCTAAGTGAAAACTTGAAGAATCTTGAAGAAAGTTGCTTGAAACCCTTCCTACTCCCTTCTCTAACACTTGAAATTGCTAAAATTAACTTAGCATGAGTTTTCATCCCTTAAAGACCCTGTTCCATCCTCAAAACGACGTGGTTTAAGGCCCAAAAGAGTAAAAAACTCGAAATTGCCCTTACTGAAATTTCCCTGAAAAACAATTTTGGCCCCGACCACGAGTCATTCCACAAGTCATGACTCGTGGTTACCTCTCGTGGTCACTTCACCCCTTTTTCCCAACTTTCTAAATTTGGCCACGACGGTAAACCACGACTCGTACCACCATCCTAGAGGTCGTACTGTCAATCGTGGTACCATCTACCCAAACCAATACGACTTAACCACAACTCCTCACCACAACTTGTTGCTACATCCTACGAGTCGCACCATGACCACTGACAACTCACTCTTGGCACCATTGAGATATTCATCACAACTCCTAACCATGAGTCATACCTTCTCACCACGATTCGTAGGAATACCCGTGACAAAACCTCAGGCTATTGATTTCATCACGACTCGAGTCACGAGTCGTATGTCCTCACCATGACTCATACCTCGAGTCGTACCGGTGCAAGTTTTGGGTTTTCTATAGTTTTTAACTTCAACTCCTGGGTCTATACGTAGGCCCTTCTGGGGTTTTATAATATCCCCCCTTGGAAATATTCGTCCTCGAATATAGGGTAAAAAGAAGCAAACAGAAACATACAATCACTATAGATAGATGTTAATCATTGACTTTCAAGCCGAAAACTGACGGAACGACTACCCCTGAAAAGAATCACATAGCTTGTCTGAGTTCAGACACTACATATATTCATCATATCGTAAAAAAACTTATACGCATGAATAGAACATGAAAAGCTAAATAGAGGTTTAGGGAAAAAATTAATACCTCAAACTGAAGCTGAGCCGGTAGGGAACAAATGGGGGTATTTAGCCATCATATCCGCTTCAGCCTCCCACGTGGATCCCTCGACATGCTGATTCCTCCATAACTCCTTTACTGAGGCTACTTCCTTGTTCCTCAGTCTACAAACCTGACGATCCAAGATTTCAACAGGAATTTCCTTATAATTGAGATTATCCTTCACACTAACACTTTCCACCGAAACCACTAAGGCTGGTTCTCCCAAGCACTTTTTCAAGAGAGATACGTGAAATACGGGGTGAACTGAAGCCAACATTGAGGGTAAATCTAACTCATAGGCTACTTTACCCACTCGTCTCACAATCTGATATGGGACAACATAGCGGCGATTGAGTTTTCCTTTCTTTCCAAATCTCATCACTCCCTTCATGGGAGGTACCTTCAGAAATACCCAATCATCGACCTCGAACTCAAGCTCACTTCTCCTCACATATGCATAAGACTTTTGGTGACTTTGAGTCATTTTCAGCCTTTCCCTTATCAACTAAACTTTCTCCATGGCCTCATGGACTGAATCGGGTCCCACTAACGTAGCCTCACCGACTTCAAACCACCCAATAGGCGACCTACATCGTCGCCCATAAAGAGTCTCGAATAGTGCCATTTTTATGCTGGAATGATAGCTATTGTTGTAAGCAAACTCAACAAGAGGAAAATGCTCATCCCAACTACCCTTGAAGTTGATAGTACAAGCTCTCAACATGTCCTCGAGATTCTAGATAGTCTGCTCCATCTGACCATCTATTTGTTGATGGAATGTCGTGCTAAGCTTGACCTGGGTGCCAAGTCCCTTTTGAAAAGATATCCAAAACTGAGAGGTGAACTGGGTACCTCTATCTGATATAATGGACAAGGGAACTCCATGCAACCTAACCAACTCTCAGATGTATAACTTTGCATAATCTTCTACTGAATCGGTGGTTTTGACCGGTAGGAAATGAGCAGCCTTGGTCAACCTATCCACCACTACCCAAATGGAGTCATACTGTCTACGAGTGCGGGGCAAACCTGTTACAAAGTCCATGTTAATCTTTTCCCACTTCCAAGTAGAAATTTTGATGTCTTAAAGTACATTCCCTGGTCTCTGATGCTCGACTTTCAGTTGTTGGCAATTCGGGAACTTGGCTACCAATTCTGCAATATCCCTCTCATGCCATTTCACCAGTAGATTTACCGCAAGGCATGATACATTTTGGTGGCACCTGGATGGATAGAATATCTGGACCCGTGAGTCTCATGCAACATCCTACTCCTCAAATCCCCCACATTTGGAACACATAAGTGACCCTGGTACTGAAGCACACCATCTCCCCCTTTGGAGAAGACTTCTACTTTCTGACTTTAAACAGCTTCTTTCAACTTTACCAATATTGGGTCTTCATCTTGCTTAGCCTTTACCTTTGTTACCAAGTATGACTCTAACCCATTCTGAACTACTATCCCACTATTGGTCGAGCCAACTAGCCTAACTCCCAACCGTGTAAGTCGATGTACCTCCTTTACCAGATCCTTCCTATCTTCACTCATATGTGACACACTTCCCATAGAGAGTCTACTAAGGGCGTCTGCTACCACGTTGGCCTTACCGGGTGATATAGGACACTAATGTCGTAGTCCTTAAGTATCTCCAACCACCTCCGTTGCCGAAGATTTAGTTCCTTCTGTGTGAACACATATTGTAAACTCTTGTGGTTTATGAATATATCTACATGAACCCCATACAAGTAGTTTCGCCATATCTTCAAAGCAAATACCACCACGGCCAACTCAAGATCATGGGTTGGGTAATTCTTCTCGTGAGTTTTCAGCTGTTTGGAAGCATATGCTACTACTTTCCCATGCTACATCAATACACATCTCAGTCTGACCCTCGAAGCATCACAATATACAATGAAGCCACCAGTACCCTCCGGTAAAGTCAACACCGGTGCTGAAGTGAGTCTGGCCTTCAATTCCTGGAAACTCTTCTCACAAGCTTTCGACCACTGGAACTTCACCTTTTTCTGAGTCAATATCGTCAATGGGGCTGCAATGGATGAGAAACCTTCCACGAACCTCAGATAATAACCCACTAAGCCCAAAAAGCTCCTGATCTCCAAAGTGTTTATCGGTTTGGGCCAGTTCTTTACTGCTTCTATTTTCTGGGAGTCCACCCTTATATCTTCACTTGACACCACATGTCCCAAGAATGCAACTAATTTCAGCCAGAATTCACATTTGCTAAACTTGGCGTATAACTGGTTATCCTTGAGAGTCTAGAGTGCTACCCTCAAGTGTGCGGCATGTTCCTCCTCGCTCCAAGAGTATATTAATATGTCGTCGATGAACACGATCACGAACATATCCAAATATGCCTTGAATACCCTGTTCATTAGGTCCATAAAAGTTGTAGGGGCATTGGTTAGTCCAAAAGACATAACGACGAATTCAAAATGGCCATACCGGGTTCTAAAAGTAGTCTTTGAGATGTCGCTCTCCCGAACCCTAAGCTGGTGATACCCGAACCTGAGATCTATCTTGGAGAAATATTTGGCACCCTGAAGCTTATCGAATAGGTTATCGATCCTGGGTAAAGGGTATCTATTCTTGATGGTGACCTTGTTTAATTGTCTATAGTCAATACACATCCGTAGGGACCCATCTTTCTTCTGAACGAACAATACTGGAGCACCCCACGGGGACTTACTAGGTCTAACGAAACCCTTATCTAGCAAATCCTTCAACTGTTCCTTTAACTCTTTTAGTTCGGATAGGACCATACGATTAGGAGGGATTGATATGGGTTGCGTTTCAGGTAAAAGATCAATTTCAAAATCAATCTCCCTCTCGGGAGGAACACCTGGTAAGTCATCTAGAAATACCTCGGGATATTCACATACCACAGGGACTGATTGCATGGTTGAAGTCTTAGACATGACATCCTTAACCCTAACCAAATGGTAAATACAACCCTTGGAAATCATTTTTCTAGCCTTGATATAGGAGATAAAGCGACCTACAAGCACCGTTGAACCACCCCTCCATTTTAAAATCGGTTCATCTAGAAATCGAAACTCCACTGCTCGAGTTCTACAGTTAACAAAAGCATAACATGAAAACAACCAATCCATGCCTAACATGATGTCAAAATCAGTCATAGATAATTCTACTAAGTCTGCATAGGTAACCTTATGCAATACTGTAATAGGGAAACCTCTATATACCCGTCTCGCTACGACTGAATCACCAACCGGGATAGAGACAGAAAATGGTTCAAACAAGACTTCAGGAACGACTCCAAAGTGACTAGCAATGTAAGGTGTCGCAAAAGATAGTGTGGCTCCCAGATCTAATAAAGCATAAGAATCAATGTGAAAAACTCATAACATACCCGTAACCACATCGGGAGAAGTCTCTTTCTCCTGCTGAGAGCCAAGTGCATCAAACCGATTCTGGCGTTGGACGCTAGCTGAGCCAGTCAGAGCACCCTGCTAAGTCTGGCGTGCCACTGGGATGGATGAACTGGCTACTGAAGTGCGGGCTCCACTACCCCCTGACCTAGTCGCAGGGCAATCCTTAAGTCTGTGTCCAGGTTTGCCACACCCAAAACAAGCGTCTAAGCCCACCAAACATTTCCCTGGGTGGTTCTTGCCACAAGTAGCACAAGATGGGAAAGTGCACTATGTGCACATGCTGTTTTGACTCCTCGAACCTAAGGCCCTGCTCCTCTGGCCGTCCTGTGGTCTGGATGGAGTACTGGCTGAAGATGGTGCTGGCACAATGGACCTAGGCTGGGACTGCTGGTAAGATTCACCCCTTGACTTAGGTTGGGAGAACCTTTGGCTTTTCGTTCTGGCCCTCTTGGCCTCCCTCTACCTCATGTGAGCTGCTTCCATCTGCTGGGCATAGAAGACTATCCGTAGGTAGTCCATATCCTGATGAAGCATGGTTGTTCTGCAGTCCTTATCCAAATACTCAGCTACTCCCTGCATGAATCTTCTCACCTGTGCCCTCTGATCCATCACTAACTCCAGGGCATATTTTGACAGGCGAGTGAACTTAAGTGAATATTCCAGCACCGTCATCTTTCCTTGCTTAAGGTTGACAAACTCAGTTGCTTTCAGTTCCCTCATCTCCCCAGGGAAGAACCTGTTGAGAAAGGTTATGCAGAACTCCTCCCAGCTGATAGGGCCTCTCCCGCTGCCCTGCTATCCCTCCATTGCTTGAACCAAATGTAAGCGACCTCCTTCAGCTGATAAGAGGCCAAATCAACACATTCCTCACTTGTCACTCCCATGACCTGAGTGACCTTCAAAATCCCTTGAACTCATTTGGATCCTCGTCCACCTTTGCCCCGGTGAACTCAAAAGGGTTCATCCTCAAAAATTTTCTGATCCTGGTCTCCGCTGCATCGCCGTTTTGGGAAACAGGCGCAACAGTCTGCTGGTTGACCTGAGCAGTCAAGGCATATGCCAGCATTTGAATAGCCTCCTGAAACTCGGCATGGGCAGCTGGCTCGGGTGCTTGGGGCTCTTGAACAGGTGGGGCTTGCTGACGCCCATCATCATTGCCACCCCCGTGGCCTTCATCATTTTTGTTCCTCCTTCTAATTATCCTTCTAGGAGCCATAAATATTTTGCATCGTGAAACGAATGAATTTAGAAGGATGGAGAGATTTTAACCGTACGACATAGATTATGAAAGAAGGGAACATTTTCTAAAACGTTCAGTAGCCTCTTCGTCATATGTGTGGAGCACTTCACACCCATCAAAAAGACTCTACCTAACACGACTTTCAGACTCCCTAGGACACCTTAAAACCAATTGCTCTGATACCAAGTTTTATCACGACCCGAGAGTACACCCGGATCATAGACACGGGACAAGGAGTCCCGAGAGACCCCAAGTCAACCCATGGCGTGAGCATAACACTAATTTATTCATATAAAGCAGAATAAATTAACTCATAAATCGTAAACTAACTGAAAATCATATCATAAGAGATAAAGGAACCAACAATACAAGATCCAAACATAAACGGTTGAATACTACACATAAGTCTGAAAGCCTCTAATCATAGAAGACGAGTTGAAGGGACAAAACTCCAACTAACCCAAACAATCTAAAAACATAAGATAAACAAGGTCTAAACATGAATCCCTCAAATCATGAGGACTCACCACTGAAGACTGAGCGGAACTGGGCGCAAGCTAGGGACGATGCTGAACCTGCAAATCGGATCCTGAAAATATATGGGTCAGTACTCGAAAAGTATTAAGTATGTAAGGTATGCAAAACAAGGCTTAAAAACATGAAAGCTATAGGAGTGGGACATCATGATCATAAAACTGAAATCGTAAGTATGTCGTAAGGATCAATATTTCCAAAATTACTCATAAACCCATCAAAGTCATAACATGAGAGGAAAAACATTTCATAAATCATAAATTGAGCCAAAAGAACATAACCATGCATAATTCAAAACCATGAGGAACAATGGGAGATTTCTATAACTGACATACTTCACATGAGCATACATGAAGTCTGACTTGTACTCCTAGTCGGGAGGCCGTTCATACCTTGCCAAGGGTATGAACCATGAAAGGCGTGATATCACTCATGAAGGCCCCGTAGGGCATAGGGGATAGTCATTGAGGAGGTGCCAAACATAATCCTACGATGGCACGTAGTTTTGAGATTCGGGGCGGTAGCTAGGTCCCGAACCTACTCGGTGTTAAGTACTACTCCCAAAACTTGCAACGTGCTCATAATATTCATAACATGACATGCATGGCAAGTGAAAACATGGGAATCATGACATACTTGAGAATTCGTATTACTAGCCATGGAATTGGGCCCGTGAGTCGGCCAAATCGTAATATTATTCATAAGTGACATGTGGGTATTTCCCATAGTTTCAAACATACTTTACATAAAATCATAAGAAAACGATCATGCTAACATGGGAAATTAAAACTTGAAGACATGCTTAAAAATGTAAGAGAAACTTGTTCATGTTTTTGGAATCATCTTGACCATGAAATTCACTA
>JACEIK010000429.1:160506-194380 GCA_018107945.1 Datura stramonium | reverse complement strand
GTCCAGTCCCTGTGGGATCGATACTTGGCTTACTTGAGCCACTTACTACTTGTTCGACCACGTGCACTTGCGTGTAGTCATCCAGACAGCCGAACAACATCCAATCTTAAATATTATTATATAGTGACTCAAATACCTCAAAATAATTAACGTAGCAAATATACTTAGTCCTACCTCGAAAGTATAAATTTATTTTCAAATTATACAGGGTGTTACATTCTTCCCCTATTAGAAATATTCGTCCTCGAATGTTGGACGACACACATGATTCACTTCAAAATGCTATCACAACATGATAAGCTCACGTGATCAACAACTATAGAGGACACAACTTTGCACTACACCAAGGTGCAAGACACATCTACAAGCAAAATCAAAGTGAAGGATCCTACCTGTCGCCAGGCCAAGCCACTAGCCAACCATAATCCATCAGGTTGCGATCATTTTCTACACAAGTCAACAAATGTGAGTCTATACCCGACTCCTATGATAGCTGACATATTGCATGATTTCGGTCCAGAAAGAAGGGTAACAGTCCTAAATACCCTGTAGCCTCATTTCTATAAGTATGTTGTGATGATTTGGTAATGTACCAACTCATTAGGATCTTGAGCATGACCTTTAGATTAGTTTTCAAGTCATTTAGATGAATTTTATGCTTTTTTGCCATTTTATATGCAGGTATCTGAGTTGAAGAGAAAGAGCAAGAAGTAGAGTAAAAAAGATGAAATCAGGTGATAACCGGCATTCCACCGGAGGACACTAGTGAAATGCCGGTCAAACGCGGATGACCACTGACTTGAGGATGATATGCAACTGACGATCGTGGACATCAACCAATGACTCACCAATCAAAGAGCCTACTGGTGCCTGTATTTTCAAGACCAAGGAGTAAATGAAATGGAGGATCACGGATGAAGGCCAGAGAACCACCAAAGGAATCGCCAAATGGGCCGGTAGAATCACTGGATGTGCAGCAGCTGATGGACGACAGTTCGCAGAATGCAACCAATGAACCGCTAGCAGCCCCACAAGTGACAACGCATAAACAGGAACAAATATGTCCAGCACTGGAAAAGGAGGAGATTGGTTGCCCTATTTTTGTATATAATCTAGAAGAAAGTACTCTATACATAAGTTTATACTTTTTATCTTTTTAAACATTCCTTTTTCCTTGGAAAGAGAAGAACTCCATTGGAAGAGAGTGTGGAATATTGCTTTTCTAATTTTCTTCTTCTTCTTCCATTAGCAGGGTAGAACCGTTGTTGCAGACATATTTTGAGTTTGATTTTTCTTGCTCTTACTAATGAAATCATTGAGTTTATTGATGAATATACTCTTTAGTTTCTTAATCATGAGTAGCTAAATCATCAACTAGAAGTGTGTGATGATGGGTGCTTAACTAGTTTGAGTATTGCTAGATTCATCCTAATATTGCTTAATTAGTGTAAATCTGTTGAGTTCTCTCCAGCCTATAATTGATGATCCATAATTAAAATGTGGGTTTACTTTTCTTACTTGATTTAGCTTGAAAAAGAAGAATTCAAGTATTGAGAATGGATGTGATTGTGTGGAGTTGGGATAGAAATAGCGAAAACCCATGTTCATCATCCTAATTAGTAGTTGATGGATAGAAATAGCTCAGCTATTAACCCAAATACTATTGGGCTAATTGAATTGTGTCTTGAGATTCGAAAGGACTCGAGAAAAAGGCATCTATGAGGTTGAAAAATATAGGATGCAATCATGCCCAAAGTTATTTACACATACTCACAATGATTTGATGATCTAGCATATCCTTATTTTATTAGCACCCCATCTACACCACACCTCTAGTCTTCTCTCATTATTGTCTATTAATTTTGGTTATTTTTCTATTTTGGCAAGCTGATTTGAAATCCACAATATTGTTAACTCTATTTTCCCCAAAAAATTTCCTGTTTTATTTTCCTTCATTGGTGAGAATTAATTCAACATTCTTGAAAAAATGCTTGCGTGCATATTCACTAGTCTCTGTGGGATTCGACCCCGACATCCGTTGGGAATATTTGTTTTGATACAACGATCACTTACATTTTCTCTAAATGAGGAGTGTATTTGAGCATTATAAAAAATGGTGTTGTTGTCGGGGTCTAACACTTGATATCCTTGTGTTTTTTTGTTAATTTGAGTTAATCTTGCATCTTAGTTGTTGACATTGATGCTTCTATAGTTGGCTTTTACTGTCAGAGTTGGAGCTTCATCTTGCTATTGTTGAATGATCATTGTCATGCTAATGAGCCCCTTTGAAACTCTATTATGAGACCCCGATGGGGCACCTTATGCGGAGACTCTCAAGTTAGTGGATAAGATGTGGTGTAGAGAAGGGTGGGGGAGGAAAGATACAATGTAGTTGGTCATGATGAAATAGATAGAGCTATTAATGAATTATATGAATGGTTTTCATATAAGGTACCACCAAGACAATCAAGGCTATGGATCTTATAATGATGATCAAGATCGGAACGATATCTGTTTAGCTGAAACAAGTAGTTAAGGAAGTGATGATTCACTCTTATCTCACATGGAAAACACTCTTGAGGTGGTGCTAGAAAAGGTTATGTCAACTAATTCGGGAGTGCAGGAGTTACAGAGTGAATTGTTGGACCTCACTACAATAGTGAAAACTTATGATGTAGCAATAAAATAGTTAGAGGACAGAATGAATGTGTTAGCACTCCTAGTGGCAGCTCAACAAGTAACAAAGGAAACAAAAGTTTCACCATCCCAACCCAACATGGATGAAGAAACATTTAGAGGGGGGATGAAAGAAGAGATTCTGGAAGAAACATTTGCTTTCCTTTTCTTGAGTGGTAAAGAATGGGAGGAGGTATGTCAAGTGAACAAAGGGATAGGAACTTATACCTTCCAACCGAGGAAACTCGACCTTGAACTCAAAAATCGGACAACCCCACCTCATAACCATCCACTATTGTACCTCCGGGTTTGGAACTCAAACCTTACCTACCCATTTGAGATATGCATATTTTGGGGAAAATGAGATTCTTCCGGTCATTATTTTAGCAAAGCTCACTCCTAACTAGGTAGAAAACCTCATAGTGGTATAGAAAAGGAATATCCGAGCCTTACGGTGGTCGATAGCTAATATTATCAGCATTCCTCCGGGGATTTGCACTCACAAGATTAATCTTCAAGAGAATTATAGTCCATCAGTTGAGCATCAGAGGCATCTACATCCACCTATGCAAAAGGTGGTCAAGAAGGAAATTATTAAATGGCTAGATGCAGGAGTGGTATATCCTATTGCCGATAGTAGTTGGGTAAGCCCCGTATAGTATGTGCCAAAGAAAGGGGGCATTACGGTTGTGTCAAATGAAAAGAATGAATTAATTGCAACTCGTCCAGTTACCGGATGGAGAGTTTGCATGGATTTCCATAAGTTAAACTCTTGGAAAAAGAAAGGTCACTTCCCTGTGCCCTTCATTGACCAAATGCTAGATTTCTTGGCTGAAGAAGAATATGATTGTTTCTTGGATGGATACTCAGGGTACAATCAAATCTCTATTGCACCCGAGGATCAAGAGAAAACCACTTTTACATGTCCCTACGGGATTTTTGCCTTCAAGAGGATGCTTTTTGGTCTTTGCAATACTCCTGTCACTTTCCAAAGATGTATGATGTCCATCTTTTCAGATATGGTAGAGGATAGTATGGAAGTATTTATGGCTGACTTCTCAGTTGTGGGGGATTCGTTTGAAGATTGTTTGGTACACCTAGAAGAGGTACTGAAGATATGCGAGGAGACAAACTTGGTCCTCAATTGGGAAAAATGTCATTTCATGGTAAAAGAAGGGATTGTATTGGGGCACGAAATCTCTGAGAGGAATTGAGGTAGACCAAGCCAAGATCAATGCTATTGCTCAGTTATTTCCGCCAAGCACAGTGAAGGGTGTTAGGAGTTTCCTTGGGCATGCGGGATTTTACTGCCGTTTTATTAAGGATTTCTCCAAGATAGCTCATCCTCTATTTTGGCTGCTAGAAAAAGAGGCAAAGTTTAATTTCAATGAGCGGTGTATGAAATCCTTTGAAGAGTTGAAGAAAGGCTGGTTTCCTCTCCAATCATTACAGCACCTGATTGGTCAAAGCCCTTCGAGCTCATGTGCGATGCCAATGAGGTAGCATTAGGGGCAGTCCTAGGTCAGCGGAAAAACAATATGTTTCACCCCATTTACTATGCCAGCAAGGCCCTATATTATGTGCAAACAAACTATATACTGATTGAACAAGAATTACTCGCTGTTGTGTTTGAATTTGAGAAGTTTCGAGCATATTTGTTGGGAACCAAATGTTTGATGGCCAAGAAAGATGCTAAACCCAGGCTTATAGGTGGGTTCTATTGTTGCAGGAATTCGACGTTTAAGTGAAGGATCGTAAGGGGTGTGAGAATCAAGTGGCCGATCATCTATCACGCCTAGAGACAAGTGGTCAATCGGAAGTCCAAGAGAAATTAACAATAACTTTCTGAATGAACATATTCTAGCTGCAACCCACGACTTAACACCGTGGTTTGCTGACTTTGCTAATTATTTGGCAAGAAACCTCATACCCAAAGGTCTAAACTTTCATCAAAAGAAGAAATTCATGCATGATGTTTGAAAGTTTTATAGGGATGAACTTTACCTTTTTCGTAGTTGCGCGGATGGTTTGATTCGACGGTGTGTCCCAGAAGTGGAAATGGTACAAATTCTAGAGGCTTGCCATTCTTCACCTGTTGGGGGCCATTACGGAAGTGTTCTGATAGCCGCAAAGGTGTTACAATGTGGATTTTATTAGTTGATGAGTTGGTAATTTAACGACTCATTAGGCTCTTAAGCATTAGCTTAAGTTTAGTTTTCAAGTCATTTAGATGAATTTTATGCCCTTTTTGCCTTTTTATGTGCAAATATCTTATTTGAAGAAAAAGAGCAAGAAGTGGAGTAAAACGAAGGAAATCAGGTGAAAACCGATGCTTCAACGGTGAAGACCGATGAAATGCCGACCAAATGTATATGATCATTTCCTTGAGGAACTAAAGCAACCAGCTGACATGGACATCAATCGGCGACTGGCCGGTTAACTCGTCTACTTTCACCTGAACTTGCTGGATCAAAGAGAAAGAAACTGGTGTAGTTCGGTTGGAGGCCGGCGAATCTCCGAATAACCCGCCGAAGGATACTACAAATCATTGAAGGAGAAATAGATGATAGATGGCGGTTCACGGAATGTAACCGGCGAACCTCTGGTACTTTCGCAAGTGCCAAAAAGCCAGAGCAGGGGAAAATGCGTCCAACACTAAAAAAGAGGGGATTGGTTGCCCTATCTTTAGATATATTCTAGAAGGAAGTACTCTGTACTTATCAAATCTTAACTTTAGCTTTTTGAACATTCTTTTTGCTAAGGAAGAAAGTAGAATTCTATTGGTGGAAATTGTTAAATATTATTTTTCTTTTCTTCATCTTCCTCTGTAGCAAGATACCACCATTATTGAAGACATACTTGAAAATTTGATTTTGCTACTCTTATTATTGAAATCAATGAGTTTATTATGGCATATGCTCTTTAGTTTCTTAACCATGAGTAGCTAAATCATCGACTAAAGGTGTGCGCTGATGAGTGCATAATTAGATTGGGTATTATTAGATTCATCTCAATATTTCTTAATTAGTGTAATTTTGTTAAGTTCTCTCCAATTTATAATTGAAGATCCATAGTTGCAGATGTGGGTCTACCTTTCTTACTTGATTTCTACTTGAAAGAGAAGAATTGCGTATTGGGAGAGAATTTGATGGGAGAAATGGATGTGATGTTGTGGAGTTGGGCTAGATATAGCCAAAACCCATATTAACATTCCTAGTTAATAGCTAATAGCTAGAGATTCGTGCAACTATTAATCCAAACTTGATTGAGTTGATTTAATTATATCTAGTGGTTCGAAAGAACTCTAGAAAGAGGCATTTATGAGGTTGAAAAATATCGAACGCCCACCTGTTCAAAGTTATTTACACAATTTGAAATGATGAGATGATCTAACATAGCCTTGTTTAATTAGCACATCATCTACACCACACCTCTAGTCCCTCTCATTATTATCTACAACTTTGGTTATTTTGCTATTCTAATTAGCTGAATTAGAATCTATACCATATTGTTAACATCAAATCTCCCCCAAAATATTTGCTGCTTTGTTTCTTTTGAGTAGTGCGAACTAATTTCAATTTTTGAAATTACACTTGCACATATCCGTTGGGATATTTGTTTTGATAGAATGACCATTTACACTCTTTTATAACGAAGAGTGTATTTTGGATGTTATCAAAATTGGCGCCATTGTTTGGGACTAGCGCTTGATATTCTTGTGTTGATTGTTAATTTGAATTAGTATTGCATCTTAGTTGTTGGCATTAATCTTGTTGTGATTATTAGGATAAATTCATATGGGTTATCACTCGTAAAAAGAGGATAGATCAGTTGAGGGTAATATAGAGCATGAAGAAGATAATCCGGTGATGCTCAAAATTGCAGGAGCCATTCACCTACCGCCCATGGTAGGGAACGAGTGAGGATGCCAATCGCCACTTTAGGAATTTCTTAGAGATCTACCAGCCTTCCAATATAACAAATATAAGTCAAGAGTCTATCAGGTTAAGGCTCTTTCCATTCTCCCTAACGGGAGAGGCGACTATGTGGTTGGAGGAACTCCCTCCTGGTTGCATTACATCATGGCAAAAATTGACTGAAGCATTTTTGGATCATTTCTTCCCCCCGTCAAAAATGTTGCAGCTAAGGGATGATATCATGAACTTTAGGCAAGATCTAGGAGAACCGTTTCATGAAGCATGGCTAAAGTTCAAGAAAAAGGTTTCCCTTTTCCCCAACCATGGTCTCCCTGATGGAGTGCTCCTTCAAAGTTTTTATCGAGCTATAGAATCCATTAACAAATTTTCGTTGCCAATGATTTAGCCAGGGTATCAATCATGGATCAAACATATGGATTAGCTAAGGCCCTTTAAGAAAGAATGACAAAGACAAAGGGCATGGCATATGAGAGAGACTAATGAATCGACACAGGATATTGGTTCTAGTATGTTGGTAGCTGAGTTGAAAAAATGAGATGAAGAGCGAGATGAGAATATTGCTAAAATGATGATGCAGCTGGAACTAATGACAAAACATGTGATGGGGGCAGGGCCCAAAGTTGTGAATATTGTAGGTATGCAGGGTCCACTGCACTTTGAAGGAGAATCGTCACCACCGAGATATGATGGGGAGTGTCAAATATATGGCAAATCATATGGGGGGTTTTCGACCCGGGTTTCAAGGGACTAATCAAGGCTCTTAGCACCCACAGGAAGAGAGCTAAGGCAGGATAAACTGCGACGCACAAGGATGGCCCGATAGAAATGAAAGATGGGGCACTAGAGAGCAAAATTGAGAGGGAGATCGTTATCATCGAAGTTCAAAACCATATGATCTCCCTCCTAAAGCTGAGAAATCCCAAAAATCAGCCAGGTGTGAGCGATGCATGTAACTCAAAAATTGAAGAGATGTTAGCTAGAGTCCTCAAGAAAGTGGAATCAACCGACAACGGGGTCAAAAAATTGAACGGAGAGGTGTCTAACCTTGCCCAAACTGTGAGTTCTAATTCAACCTCCATTAAGAATTTGGAAGCTCAAATGAATAACTTGTCCTCTCAAATGAACCCCCGAATAGAAGGAACACTCCCAAGTGATACAATGTCAAACCCAAAGAAAGATAGTTAATGCATGGCCATCATCACGAGGAGTGGTAAAATGATTGGAGATGCAGGTCTGAAGCCTAAGGAGGTTGTTCCTCCTAAAACAAATGATGCAAATGAATTTGAAGAGGTGCCAAAAGCACCAAGTGGTGGTGAAAATGTTAAAGAAGAAGGTGAGAGAGAGGCTGATCAAGTTCCCCCAAATGTTGATGAAGAAGAGGCAGGCATGAAGGCCGCAAATGATAAAGAACAAGAACCACAAGCTCCACACCTTATCCACAATGGTTATCCAAGAAAAAGAAGGATGATCAGTTCAGTAAATTTATCGACATGTTCAGTAAATTATCCATTAATATACCATTGGTGGATGCCCTACTTCAAATGTCCAAATATGCCAATTTCACGAAGGAACTTTTGAAAAAGAATAAGGTGGTAGACGTGGGCACCAGAGAGACTACACATCACTATAGTGCGATGATGATGAGCAATCTTGCCCCAAAGCGAGAAGATCCAGGATCCTTCATGATTCCTTGCACTATCGGGTTATGTGTGTTTAAGAAATCCCTCTGCGATCTTGGCGCAAGTATAAATATAATGCCCTTATCATCTTCAAGAAATTGGAGCTTGGGAACACCAAACTTACATCAATGAGGTTGTTAATGGCTGATCGCTCCATAAAGAAACCCGTGGGTGCTCTAGAGGATGTATTAGTGAGAATGGATGAATTTATTCTACTAGCTGATTTCGTGGTTCTTGATTGTGAAATGGATTTAGAAGTGCCAATCATTTTAGGGAGACCATTACTCTCCACGGGTAGAGCCTTGGTAGATGTGGAGCTAGGTGAGCTCAAGTTTCGGGTTAGAAGTGAAGAGATCAACTTTAAGGTGTGTCAATCCACTGAACCTCCAGATGAATGCAAAGTGATTGGAGTATTTCATAAAGAGAGCAAGTATAGCGGAGTGGAGATGAATGTGGCTGAGTGGAAGGATGATGCTTCGAAAAATGAATGTTAAATAAGTAACATGTCGTTCCACGACATTAACTAAGGTGCTTCTTGGGAGGAAACCCAAGTGTCTGATTTTGAATATTTTCATGTCATTTGTTGTTTTTGATTTTGTAGGACTAATGAGGTGAGAAGCAAGGAGAGGAAGCACAAAAATAAGGCAGGCAATGCACTGGACCGGCGAATCGCCGATCCATATGCGCAAACTGTCGCTCCCTTAAGCATGTAAGAAGAAACCTGGAAACAAGACTGTTAGACCAGCAGATGAGCCGGAAAACCGCTGATGCAAAAGAGCGTACCACCGTTTAATTGCCGGTGCAACCAAGAATACCTAGCAATGGATGCCAAAGCGGTGATCCACCAGAGGAACGCCGAACCTAGTTCACGAACTGTCGGTCAATTGCCGATTGCAAGATAGTAAACTAGGAAAAAATTCTAGCACAAGATAGTAAGGTAGAGAATCGCGGGATCAAAACGGTGATCACTAGTGTAGCAGCGATAAAGGTACAGGTTGTAGTTTAAAAATCTTAACCAAATGTGGACCCACCTAAACAAACATCTTCTTGAGCTGCCCTACTCTGAAAATAATACCCCTTAGACTTTCCTTTTTCCTCTTTCTACCACTTTCCCACACTCATTTTTATTTTCCGAACACCCTATCTTTCCATATTCCCACAACTCCCTCTCTTCCACTTCCCATACAATTAACTCACCATTAATACTCCACCTCCTCCTCAACCAACCACACTCTCACCTTCTCACCTATAAAATCCCTCACCCTTTCCACAAAATATTCACTACACTCCCAATCTTTCTGTCACGCCCTGAGCCTACACCCTAGACATAACATGGTACTTGAAGCCATAAGTGACCCCAAGTCAACACCTGGTCTATCATTCACTAGTATTCTGAGTAATCATGTACAGAGAAACTTGAAACAATATCATAAAATATTTATGAAAGACAAGTCTGAAAACATAAAGTTCAAAACATTTGAATAATACCGATAAATCTGAAAATCATATATGTCTGAAAGCCATCTAACTGAGGAGTTGCTGGGACAAGATCCCAGCTAACTCTAAGTTTAATTGAAACTAATAAATGACTGAAAGAAAGAAATAATTCCCTCGTATGATGAGGACTCACACTACACTACTAAGGTGGAGAATCTGAACTGCGGCGGCTAGCGGTGCTGAGTCCGAGAACCTGCAGTTGTAACCGACATATAACCACATGAGCTAGACATGGAGTCTTATGTATACACCCCACCGGTAGGACCCAATATACCTTGCTAGGGTATAAAGGCATGAACTGGGTGATCACAAAAGTCTGGGGCCAATCAGGCCAATAATCTGTAACTGTAACCTATGATGTTAACGTAGTTCTAAGAACCTAGGTGCACTGGAACCCCGGCCCCCTCGGTGCTAAGTCCTACTCCCACTAGAAAACCTATACTGAACTACTAGGCTGATAGCTCAAAATTAGGGTCTAAGACTAGTCAGGGATATATAATTGAAAGTACCCTGAAAGTCTTATTGGACCAGATTTTGAAATTGAGTTCTAGACTGGTCAGAGATGCTCATTTAGAAGCGTCATAACTGTCTAAGAACAAACTAGAATCTGAACTGAGGTCCTGGGCAAGTTAGAGCCAAATATCTGAAATGTCATGACTGCCTAGCGGACCAATAACTGAATTCTGATTCTAATTCTGATATCTGGGAGGTACTACTGACACCTTGAGAATTTCTAGAGTAAAATTGATTATTTGAAAATTTCTGCATAGCTCTGAAGGGATTCTACATTCTAACTAGACTGAACTATTAAGCAGCTAATAGAGAATTCGACTCATTCCAACAACACGAAAATTCCGTAATATAGCAACAACTCAAGAATTTGAGAAAACTAATTTATCAAGTCTAAAATTTATTCTTATCAATGGAATATCTACTCGTTTCATATATAATAAGAGCTCAAGGAAAATTTCATCCCAAACATGCTTAATTCACTAGAGGGAGATTTTCAAGGAAAATCATCTTCATACAAGAATTCAGGGCTTCAATTCACTCTTGCAAGAATCTCGATAATTTAAGTAAGAACTGATGGAAGTCATATCAATAGTAAATGAGAATATCATTCTATGGGAGATTGGCGAATAATAACATGTAATTTCTTCGTATTCGAAAAACTCAGGGCTAAAACTAATTGAGAAGTTATGGAAGAATTTTCGGGGACACAAGGGAAGAATAGTTTCCCTTGTTGAATACCCACATACTTAATGAAGAAGCCTGGAGAAATTGCTGAATAATCGAAGAAGAAAGATCTTCCCTAACGGAGGCTCTAAACTACTCTAAGAGGAACTCTACGTTCTGCTTCATGAAAGTTTGAGTGGGGAATGAGGAAAAAGGGCCCGTTACCCCCACTAAAACGTCTGAAATAATTGCTAAAACAATGTAGTTTAAAGCTTGGGAGGGTAGAAAATTACTAAATAGCCCTTAAGAAATCGCTGGGAAAAACTGCCAGGTGACCTAACGGGTCGTGGTGACTGACCACGACTCGTGATCACGCCCTTCAGATACACTAGCTAAAAATTTAACTGGGGCTGGTAACAGGGAACATAACGAGTCGTTAATGGGGACCACGATTCGTTTCCCCCATTCGTCAAGTACACCGCCAACTTCTCAAGTTTATGGATTTCGTCCTGACAACGAGTGACTCAACGAGTCGTGGGACCTGAACACGACTCGTGAGGTCGCCCGTTGGGAACACTGACTTTTTCTTAGGCATCCTTTTCATGGTTGACCTAAAGAGTCGTTAGGTCCCCCTAACGACTCGTTAGGTGGGTCATTCTGCAATATTTCTGCAGTTTTTCTAATTTTCTATTTGAGTCCCGGATATTAATTTTGAGCTTTCGGAGTGTTATCTCCCTCTTGGAAACATTCATCCTCGAATGTTAGAAAACTCATAGGAACTAGAAAAAAAACAATCAAAATCTCCAAATACTGCTCATTTGAGTCCAAAACTATTGAAACGAACCTCCATTTTAGAATACTTAACTGAACTAAATTTGTTTTTCATATATACATCCAAAGTCAAAAAGAAAACTTATACACATGAACTGAATTCAACAACTAGTTTAGGTCTTAAAGCAAAATTCACATTTCAAGATACAACAGAGTCTGTAGAGAACAAGTGTCGGTACTTGGCCATCATGTATGCCTCGGCCTTCGACATAGCTCCTTCCACCTGCTGATTTCTCCATAGGACCTTGACTGAATCTATTTCCTTATTCCTCAATATACGAACCTGAAGGTCAAGGATCTGGACTGGTACCTCCTCATATGTGAGATTATCCTTGATTCCCACATTGCCCAATGACACCACAGAGGTTGGATCTCCAATGCACTTCTTCAAAAGTGACACATGGAAAACTGGGTGTACAACTGCTAGTTCTGAAGGCAACTCTAGCTCATAGGCCACATTGCCGATACACCACAAAATTCTATAAGGTCCCACATACCTTGGATTGAGTTTCCCCTTCTTTCCAAACCTCATCACCCCTTTCATGGGAAATTTTTTTAGGTATACCCGGTCATCAACTACAAACTCTAATTCTCTCCTTCGCACATCGACATAAGATTTTTGGTGGCTTTGAGCTGTTTTCAACCTTTCTCGGATGAGTTGAACTTTCTGCATTGTCTCGTGAACTGAGTCTGGCCCTATCAAGGTAGCTTCCACAACTTCAAACCACCCTATAGGAGATCTACACCTTCTGCCATACAATGTTTCAAATGGGGCCATCTGGATGCTAGAATGGTAACTGTTGTTGTACGCAAACTCGATAAGAGGCAGATGGTCATCCCAATTACCCTTAAAATCAATCACTCATGCTCTTAGCATATCTTTTAGAGTCTAAATAGTCCACTCCTCTTTCCCATCGGTCTGTGGGTGAAAAGCGGTGCTGAGTTTGACCTGAATGCCTAGTCCCTTCTTAAAGGACTTCCAAAAGTGTGAGGTGAACTGTGTTCCCCTATCTGAAATGATTGCCAAGGGCACCGCATAGAGTCTGACTAACTCTCGGATGTAAAGTTTAGCGTAGTCCTCAACTGAGTCTGTGGTTTTGACTGGGAGGAAGTGAGCTGACTTAGTCATCCGATCTACTATTACCCAGATTGAGTCATACTGCTAACGAGTTCGAGGTAGACCCATAATGAATTCCATGTTTACTTCTTCCCAATTCCATGTGGGTATGTTGATATCCTGGGTCATACCTCCTTGTCTCTGGTGTTCTACCTTGACTTGCTAGCAGTTCGAGCACTTAGCTACAAATTCAGCAATGTCTTTTTTCATATCATTCCACCAGTAAATATCCTGCAAATCGCGGTACATTTTGGTAGCACTAGGGTGAATGGTGTATCTCGAGCTGTGTGTCTCGGCTAGTATCTGTTGTCTCAACTTACCAACATCTGGTATACACAACCTACCCTGGTAACGGAGCACCCCATCTCCCCCTTGGGAGAAAGCTTCTATCTCTTTTCTGAGGACTGCTTCCTTAAGTTTAAGTAAAGTGGGATCCTCATCCTGTCAGGATTTAACTTCAACTACCAAGGATGAATCTGACCTGCTTTGCATTACCATGCCACCTTCAGCTGAATCCACCAACTGCACCCCTAACTGGGCTAGTCTGTGAACATCCCTTGCTAACTCCTTTTTGCCTTCCTTAATGTGAGCTACACTTCCCATAGACTGTCTGCTTAGGGCGTCGGCCACCACATCGGCCTTACCCGGGTGATATAGCACACTCATGTCATAATCCTTTAGCAGTTCCAACCACCATCTCTGACGCAGGTTTAGGTCCTTCTGGCTGAACACATACTGAAGGCTCTTGTGATCTGTGAACTCATCCATGTGAGTCCCATACAAGTAGTGTCTCCATATTTTTAATGCGAATACACCGCTGCCAACTCCAAGTTGTGATTTGGATAATTATTCGCATGGATTTTGAGTTGTCTGGAGGCACAGGCTATCACTTTTCCCCACTGCATCAAAACACAACCGAGTCCAACTCTGGAAGCATCACAATAAACAACTAACCCATCTGATCCTTCCGGTAAGGTTAACACTGGAGCGGTAGTGAGTCAAGTCTTCAACTCCCGAAAGCTCTTCTCACACTCGTCTGACCACTGGAATTTCACCTTCTTCTGGGTTAACTTGGTCAGAGGAGATGCTATGAAGGAGAAACCTTCCACAAACCGCCGGTAATAGCCTGCTAAGACCAGGAAACTCCTAATTTCAGTAGGAGAGGTAGGTCTGGGCCAATCTTTTACTACTGCTATCTTATTAGGGTTTACTTGTATTCCTTCGCTTGAAACCACATGACCTAATAAAGTCATGGACCTTAACTAAAATTCACATTTGTGAACTTGGAAAAAACTGGGGGTCTCTGAGTGTTTGAAGCACTATCCTCAGGTGATCTGCATGCTCTTCCTCATTTTTGGAGTAAACCAGAATGTCGTCGATAAATACAATGGTGAACATATCTAGGTACTGGCTCCCTAAAGTTGGTAAAAAATGTCATCAATTCTAGGAAAGGGATACCTGTTCTTGATTGTGACTTTGTTTAGCTGATAGAAATCTATGCACATTCTGAGGGTACCATCTTTCTTACGTACGAATAACGCTAGAGCACCCAAGGGAGAGATGTTGGATTTGATAAAACCCTTTTCCAAAAGATCTATTAGATGCTCCTTCAACTCCTTAAGCTTAGCTGGAGTCATTCTGTAAGGAGGGATAGAGATAGGCTGAGTATTTGGGAGGAGATCTATTCCGAAGTCTATTTCCCGTTCAGGGGAACTCCGGGAAGATCTTCAGAAAATACATTTTGGAACTCACTGACAACTGGAAATGACTGGATGGTTGGGGTCTCAGAGTTGGAATCTTTGACCCAAACCATATGATATAGACATCCTTTGCAAATGAGTTTCTGGGCCTTAAGGTAGGAAGTAAACCTACCCTTAGGCGTTGAACTGTTGCCCGTCCATTCTAATACTGGCTCATTAGGAAATTGGAACTTGACAATTCTAGTTTTGCAGTCAACTGAGGCATAGCAGGAGTGTAACCAATCAATGCCGAGAATAAGGTCGAAGTCAACCATGTCTAGCTCTATGAGATCAACTGGAATTACTTTGTTCAGGAATGAGACTGGGAAATTTCTATACACCCGGCTAGCTCTAACTGACTCGCCAACTGCGGTGGAGACTGATATTGAACTGGACTTCTATATAGGGAGTCACGAATGAAAGAGTGGCTCTTGGATCTAAGAGTGCATGCACGTCTAGATGGAAGAGACGTAACATACCAGTTACTACGTCAGGTGAGCTTTCTTGATCTTGACGGGAAGATAGAGCATATAAATGATTTTGGCGCTAACCGCCATCTTTACCTGATGTGTTAGCCTGCTGGGCTGGTCGACCTGCTGGAGCTGATGATGTGGTGGATTGAGATCTTCCTCACCATGCTGAAGGGCACTCCTTAGCCGGTGTCCAAGCTGTCCACACCCAAAACTAATAAACTTCAGCATATGAGCCCTTGGCTCGGCTACCATCTCTGGAGCATACTTTGATAGTCTGGTAAACTCCAGAGAATACTCCTCCACTGGACTGGACTGACTAGTGGGAGAGTCTGTAACTGACTTATAACCACGTGAGTTAGAAATGGATTTCGATGTATACACCCCACCGGTAGGACCCAATATACCTTGCCAGGGTATAAAGGCATGAACTGGGTGATCACAAAAGTCTGGGGCCAATCAGGCCAATAATCTGTAACTGTAAACTACGCTGGCAACATAGTTCTGGGAACCTGGGTGCGCTAGAACCCCGGCTCGCTCGGTGCTAAGTCCTACTCCCACTGGAAAACCTATATTGAGCTACTAGGCTGATAGCTCAAAACTAAGGTCCAAGACTAGTCAGGGACATATAACTGAAAGTACCCTGAGAGTCTTATCGGACCAAATTCTAAAACTCGGCTCTAAACTAGTCAGAGCTGCTCATTTAGAAGCGTCGCAATTGTCTAAGAAAAAACTGAAATCTGAACTGGGGTCCTGGGCCAAGTCAGAGCCATATATCTGAAATGTCATGACTGCCTAGTGGACCAATAACTGAATTCTGATTCTAATTCTGATATCTGGAATGTACTACTGACACCTTGAGAATTTCTAACGTAAAACTGATTAGTTGAAAATTTCTACATAGCTCTAAAGGGATTCTACATTCTAACTTGACTGAACTATTAAGAAGCTAATAGAGAATTTGACTCATTCCAACAACGAAAATTCCATAATATAGCAACAACTCAAGAATTTGAGAAAACTAATTTATCAAGTCTAAAATTTATTCTTATCAATGGAATATCTGCTCGCTTCATATATAATAAGAGCTTAAGGAAAATTTTAGCCCAAACATGCTTAAATCACTAGAGGGAGATTTTCAAGAAAAATCATCTTCATACAAGAATTCAGGGCTTCAATTCACTCTTGCAAGAATCTCGATAATTTAAGTAAGAACTGATGGAATTCATATTAATAATAAATGAGAATATCGAACCATGGGGGATTGATGAATAATAACATATAGTTTCTTCGTATTCATAAAACTCAGGGCTAAAACTAATTGAGAAGTTATGGAAGAATTTTGGGGGACACAAGGGAAGAATAGTTTCCCTTGTTGAATACCTACATACCTGACGAAGAAGCTAGGAGAAATTGCTGAAGAATCAAAGAAGAAAGATCTTCCCTAGTTGAGGCTCTGAACTTCTCTGAGAGGAACTCTACGTTCTGCTTCATGAAAGTTTGAGTGGGGAATGAGGAAAAAGGGCCCGTTACCCCCACCAAATGGTTGAAATAAATCCTAAAATGACGTAGTTTAAAGCTTGGGAGGATAGGAAATTACTAAATATCCCTTAGGAGATCATTAGGAAAAACTACCAGGTGACCCTAACGGTTGACCTAACAGGTTGTGGTGACTGACCACGACTCGTGGTCACGCCCATTAGGTACACTGGCTAAAAATTTAACTGAGGCTTGTAACGGGGAACATAACGATTCGTTACTGGGGACCACGACTCATTGCCCCCATTCATCAAGTACACTTCCAACTTCTCATGTTTCTGGATTCCGGCCTGAAAACAAGTGACTCAACAGTTGTGGGACCTGACCACGACTCGTGAGGTCGCCCGTTTGGGATCACTGAATTTTTCTTAGGCATCCTTCTCATAGTTGACCTAACGAATCGTTGGGTCCCCCTAACGACTCGTTAGGTGGGTCGTTCTGCAACATTTCTACAGTTTTTTCGATTTTCTAATTTGAGTCCCGGATATTAGTTTTGAGCTTTCGGGGTGTTACACTTCCTCTCTACTAAACAATTCTCGAGAGTTGTTATTATTGAGCATCACCAAGCTCCCACAACTCCAGCTAGTCTCTGTTAAATATTCTCTCAAGAGTGGTAATGTACCTCTGACTTTCTGATTATTTTCTTCAATGGTAGTCTAGTTGCATATACATGTGTTTATTACATACATTCCCCTCCTTTTTACTACCATTCTCCCTAATATTTTCATGACTACTTCTTTATTTGAGGTTATATCAAATTTGTGGGATGATAGAATCTTATTACCGAAATGGGTGTGGGGGAAGTTGTTAATATTATATAGAGCTCAATGGGGTGAAGTCTGAGTAACCCCAAAGGGATTAGAAAGACATGTTTTTCCCAATGATAGATTGGGTGACGCCATTCTTAAGGGTAAATCTTCGATTTGGTCCTTTTCATGGGTAGAGGTAGTGCTTTGATATGATGTGTATATGTATGTGAAAAGGTGACATTGGAGTTCATGGTTCTGCATTGGAGACGACGACTATCGTCTATTCGCCAGTCTGGTCAGGCGAAACATCGATGGAACACCGGTTCAAGCTAATGTTGGCCTCTGGCCACTACTTTGATCTCGTGTTACATCAGCAGTTCACAGATTGGGACCAGAGACTCGCCACTCGATTGCTGGTAGAATATCTACTGCCCAGTTTACTGTTGCTCACCGGCGGTTCAACGGCGGTTCGTGGATATCATCCTGCGGCTCACCGCTGCTTCTAGTTCTTTGAATGATAATTTTTCTTCTTTGCTTCTCATTTCAATTTTATAATAGTGTTAGTTATTTCATCTCAATGCATTGCGACGGCCACTAACATCATGAATTGGTTTAGATGCTGTCCGCCGCCCCTACTANTATTTCATCTCAATGCATTGCGACGGCCACTAACATCATGTTTGCAAACAATGTCTTCATCCAGGAATATTGGTAAGGGCAAGGCCCCAGCCTCATCAACCACCAAAGGAAAAGGTAAAGCTAAGGCCTCCACAACACCCGCCAATTCTAGGGAGGCCATTATGTGTTGTGTTCCCGACATAAAACAGCACTACGCTATATGCAAGAGTTGGTCAATCATGGTCAAGAAAAGAGATTTGACTTAGTGGGATTGCGCGGTGACCTTCCCAACATCACCGCTCAATTCACAGACAGGCAATGTCACACTTTCACCAACCCTCTCCTAGACTACTATCCTAACTTAGTGGCCGATTTCTACGCTTCCTACCAGGAAAGGAAGGACAACATGAACCACAGAGGAAAATTCCACAACTTCCCCTGCCTACCTTCAATCATGGTACGAGGGGTGTATATGGACATAACTCTAGTAGCTATCAACTATCTATTCTGGAAAGATGAAATTGACACTATCTTAGAGTACATGGCCAGGATTACTAGCATGAAGAACCAATTCACTTGGATAGCCCCTATCATTGCGACTACCACTCCTCTATGGGCTTTTATGGGTGGCGAAATTTCTCACCATGATATGAAGTTTGAAGCAAAATTGTGGCTAGATTTTATCTGTGGCCACATCATCCCCTCTAAAAATGAACAGCAAGTCAGCTTAGAGACGACTATTCTCATAGCCTACATCATGTTCGGAGTCCCCATTAACTTTGGGGAGATTGTAGCCCAGCAAATGAAGTGAAAGGCAAGACAGGTCAACACCTCCATGCCATATGCCACGCTCATTTCTAAGTTGTGCGTGCAAAGGGTGTGCCATTGTTCCCTGATGAGACCCCTGTTCCTGCCTCAGGATTGATCATATTAGATAGGAAAAGAGATGTCGAGGCACCCACAGTTAAGTGGAAGCGGATGCAAGCTTTTGGGTTGGCAGAGGGTTCATTATCCGATGGGTCGAAGCAGTCACCACATGCCCCAGGTTTGAATGTGTCTCACCAAAAGGCTTTGGGCCAAACCTCCGGTGACATACCTCTTCAGGGGGCATCACCCCCTCCAACATCCTCCCAACCATGTGGTCTCTACAAACTCGTAAATGACTAACTCTCATGAGAGCCAACTTCAAAAGTTGACTAGGAGCCTCCCTACACTCATTGCTCAAACAGTAAAAAGGGAGCTGAAGTTTATGTATGAGATTCTTACAACATTGTGCAAATGGGTGGATGCAGTGGAGGGGGTTGTCACCTCTCTCCGGACTGAAGTGAGGGAGTGAGAAAGTCGGACATCCGTGGAGGTTCTTGACATGAGTACTCTTGATGCAGTAATGGCTTCCCCTTCCACAGTTCAAGGCCCCATTGATGATTTATTTGAGGGCTTGGTGGATGAAAATAAAGATTTAAGAGAGGCAGGCTTTGATGGTGCAATAGGAGAAGGTGCAACCGCTGAAGAGAATGATGAGGAGTGACCCGCTCGGGGAGTCTCTAGCCCCTTTATTTTGCATACATTCATTGGGGGCAATGTACTCTTTAAGTTAGGGGTGGGATGAGTGTTTTGTGCAGGGTCATTTGTGTTTCTTTTTTGTGATAGTTTAATGTAGTCCTTGTCGGGCTTTTTTATATTTATTTTATGAAAAATTGTGAGTCTTTGTCATGCTCATTTTTAGTATTGTTGATGATTGCCCTTGGCGGTCTAGTTGTGTGGATAAAATTTGAATGAAATGAAATGGATAAGTTTTCGGATGTTAGTGTGCTAGTGATGAAAATTGGGTCCTTGTTTTCAATTGTTAAATACTATTTTATGACCCAAGTCTTTTGTTCACTTGTGCAAATAGTAGAATAGTAATCAAACTCCAAAAGTTTTCTTCATACCATAGTTTTTCCCAAGGAGCATTTATCTTTTTCTTTTCTATTTGTTGTCAAACCAAGTTGGCACTTCCTGATGATAGATTGTGAGGCGACTCTCTTAAGGGAAAATTTCATGTTGTTTTGAGTCTTTTGTGGAGCTGTTTTGAGAGGTACCACCAGAAATTTTTTGAAATGTGGCATGAAAATGAGAAAGGAAGAAGGGCATTTGAAATGAGAATGTATCACTCTTTGTCATACATTATAGATTCCTCATTTGACTTATGAATTTACATTTCCAATGTCTTGTATCAATATCTTGTGTGGATAATGACTTTTGTGGACTCTTTAGGTGTGATGCCTTGTGTTGTAAGGATTTTTGTGAATATCATGCATAACTTCTTGTCTAGAACTTGCCCTAAGTGTGACTCAAGGCGAAATTCTAGATGTAGTTGCACTTATAACATGATCTTAGGCTCTCTTTTGTTTAGTCACTTCACCCAATATGACCACCTTGAACATTAACCATTGATAGCCAACGTTTGAGCTTTGGATCCTTTCTTTGAAAACACATTACAAGCCTAAAGACCATTTTTAATCCTTTTCTTTGGTACCCATCTTCCATAATTGTTAGTGATGAAACAATGAAAAAATGGGGCTTGAAACCCAAGAAATGGGGAGCAAGAAGGGATTGAATGTGAAATGAGGCAAAAACCTAAGTTTGGGGGTTAGCAAGAATAGAGGAGAAAATGAGAAGCCTAAAATTGAGGTAGCACCAAAATTGTGATGAGATGAGTGAATAAATGGGGGTTAAAAACTTCGAATCATCAAAAGAGGAAGAATAGAATAGATGTTATCTCTTGCATAGTTAAGGATAAATGTGAAATTGATAGATGTTATAGGGTGGCTTGTGTTACACGAAAGATGAAGATGATGGACAAGGAGAAATAAGGTGGAGTGATCTAAACAAGATATTGGGAGACTACAAGCTTTTTTAAAGGTATTAGGTAAGCATTAGTCACTAAAACCAAACATGTATCCTACCCTTAGACCTAACCTTTATTATGTTCCACAAGTTCTAAGTGATTTTGAGTGCAGTTGCTCTACATTAGTGGAAAATTATAGGAAGGGCAAGCCTATGGATCGAGTTGTATGCATGAAGATTTCTATTGGGAGAGTGAGTGTGATCACCTCTTTCTACAATCCTTTGTGTGTATGCATTGATTTCATGATAAAGAATAGGTATTCTCTCTTCTGTGAGTGAAATCATTCCTTTTGAGGACACAATTACATTAAGGGTAAATGTGTCATAAGACATGAGAAGTGCAAGCTCTAAGACAAGCTTTGAATGTGCAATGATTATGAATTGAGATTCTATGTGTACTTCGTGGATAAGCTATGCCCTCATTTTGCAAAATAAAAGCTCTTGTGAGTCATGTTTTTGAATGGTGGTGGCCTCTTGAAACTTTTCCATTTTTTTATTTTTGGGGGAATTTGCTTCTCTTTTTCCGTGAGTTGGTGAGAATTTTTGGGTTCTCATGAAATAAGTGGTCATTGATGTATAAGCTCATGTGGAGTAGCATGTTTCTCAACTGATAAAAACTGCATTACTTGAGGCCAAGCAATGGTTCAAGTTTGGGGGTTCGATGAGATGGTAATTTACCAACTCATTAGGCTCTTAAGAATGAGCCTTAGCTTAGTTTTCAAGTCATTTAGATGATTTTTATGCCCTTTTTGCCTTTTTATGTTCAGATATCTACTTTGAAGAAAAAGAGCAAGAAGTGGAGTAAGAAGAAGGAAATCAGGTGAAAACCGGTGCTTCACCGGAAAAGACCGGCCAAATGTAGATGATCACTTCCTTGAGGAACTAAAGCAACTAGAAGTCATGTACATCAACTGGCAACTTGCCGGTTAACTCACCTACTGGCACCTGAACTTACTGGATCAAAGAGAAAGAAACCGGCGTAGCGCGGTTGGAGGCCAGCGAATCGCCGAAGGATACTGGAAATTACTGAAGGAGTAATAGATGATAGACGAGGGTTCAGGGAATGTAACCGGAAAACTTTCGATACTTTCGCAAGTGCCAAAATGCCTTAGCAGGGGCAAATGCGTCCAACATTGAAAAAGAGGGGATTGGTTTCCCTATCTTTAGATATATTCTAGAAGGAAGTACTTTGTACATATCAAATCTTAACTTTAGCTTTTTGAACATTCTTTTTGTTGAGGAAGAAAGTAGAATTATATTAGTGGAAATTATTAAATATTATTTTTCTTTTCTTCATCTTCCTCTGTAGAAAGGTACCACCATTGTTGAAGACATACTTGGGAATTTGATTTTGCTACTCTTATTATTGAAATCAATGAGTTTATTGTTGAATATTCTCTTTAGTTTCTTAACCATGAGTAGCTAAATCATCAACTAGAGGTGTGTGGTGATGAGTGCGTAATTAGATTAGGTATTGCTAGATTCATCTCAATATTGCTTAATTAGTGTAAATCTGTTAAGTTCTCTCCAATTTATAATTGAAGATCCATAGTTGCAGATGTGGGTCTACTTTTCTGACTTGATTTCTGCTTGAAAGAGAAGAATTGAGTATTGAGAGAGAATTTAACGGGGGAAATGGATGTGATGTTGAGGAGTTGGGATAGATATAGCCAAACCCATATTCTCATTCCTAATTAATAGCTAATAGCTAGAGATTTGTGCAGCTATTAATTCAAACATGATTGGACTGATTTAATTGTGTCTAGTGGTTCGAAAGAACTCTAGAAAGAGGCATTCATGAGGTTGAAAAACATTGAATGCCCACCTGTCTAAAGTTATTTACACAATTTGAAATGATGAGATGATCTAGCATAGCCTTGTTTAATTAGCACATCATCTACACCACACCTCTAGNAGCCTTGTTTAATTAGCACATCATCTACACCACACCTCTAGTCCCTCTCATTATTGTCTACAACTTTGGCTATTTTGCTATTATAAATAGATGAGTTAGAATCTATACCATATTGTTAACATCAAATCTCCACCAAAATATTTACTGCTTTGTTTCTTTTGAGTGGTGCGAACTAATTTCAATTTTTCAAATAACACTTGCGCATATCACTTGTTAGTCTCTATGGGATTCGACCCCGACGGATATTTATTTTGATACAACAACCGTTTACGCTCTTTTGTAATGAAGAGTATATTTTGGATGTTATAATTGGCCTTCCCTGCATCAGGATGCTCATGATTTTGTGAAGCAATGCGATCGGTGTCAACGAACAGGGAGTATTTCAAGGAGGCACGAACTTCCATTGACACCAATCCTAGAGGTTGAGTTGTTTGATGTATGGGGATTGATTTCATGGGCCACTTTTTGAGCTGGTATGAAAATAAGTATATCTTGGTGGCGGTTGATTATGTCTCTAAGTGGGTAAAAGTTGTAGTGTTGCCAAACAATGAGGGGAGGAGTGTAACAACCTTTTTGAAGAAGCACATTTTCTCCCGGTTTGGCACTCATAGAGCTATCATTAGTGATGGAGGATCACATTTTTGCAATCGATTGTTCAGCACCTTATTAGCCAAATACGATGTGAAGAACAAAGTGGCCACCCCTTATCACCCACAAACCAGTGACCTAGTAGAAATTTCAAATCGGGAGATCAAATCTATCTTGTCTAAAATAGTCAATGTGAACATAATAGATTGGGCTGGAAGTTAAATGATGCCTTGTAGGCATATCGGACTGCAGTTAAGACATATCAACTTGTCTTTGCTAAGGCTTGCCACCTCCCTGTTGAGTTAGAACATAAGGTCTTGTAGGCATTGAAGATCTTGAACATTGAATAAGGGAGAGCCGTCAAAGGGCGAGTAGAAAATCTGCATGAGTTGGATGAATTCAAAATGAGGGCATATGAGAATGCAACTATTTACAAAGCCCGCATGAAGCATTATCATGACAAAAAATTTTTGCAGCGGAATGTTGATCCAGGGGACAGGGTGTTGTTGTTCAATTCACGATTGAGATTATTCCCAGGGAAGCTAAAATCTAAATGGTCAGGGCCATCAAGGTATCACAAGTTTACGACAGTGGTGCCATGGAACTTCAAGGAGAAAATAGGTAAAAATTCAAGGTTAATGGGTAAAGGGTAAAAATATATTTGAGTGTTGGAGGAGGTTGGGCAAACAGAGGTCTTGTACCTAGATGAACCATAAAACTAATGGAACCACGTCGTTAACTAAGACGCTTCTTGGGAGGCAAACCAAGCATTCTTATTTTTATTCTCTTCGAACTTTTTAACGGTTTGTTGTTTTTTATTTTAGTAGGTAACTGCAATTCAAGGTAAAAGGGGGACAGGGTGTGACCGGCGCTTCAGCGGTGGGACACCGATGCAAAAGCCCAGGGCGTTGATGGGAGGCAATCAGAGACTCACTAGAGGACCGCCAATATAATTTCACGAACCGGCGTCGAATCGCCGACGCGAGTCAGTACACCTGGGAGTAATCGTCACATCTGCGTCTCACCCGATGAAATGCCGGTGACGATCCGCAAGACTCCAGTCAATCGCCAGCTCTAAATCAGTAGACCTACACAGGTAATGGCCATCGACGCTCATATCGGTGGCTCGCCGATAGACCCGACCTAGGTTTATGTTCTTCTCAGAAGGTTGACCGAGTTTTGACCTTAAACATCCCCCTTTTCCCTTTTTCCAACTTTTCTCATATTCCTAACAAACCACCCTTCTAACTAACCTCCATCAATCACCTCCCTCTTTCCCAATCACCTTCCCTTTCTTCACCTTTAAATAGTTCTTCCCATCTTCCATTTTTACCCTACCTATATTCCCACAAATTCATATACCATCAGTAAGCAAGTGCAAGGCCCTCTCTACTAGTTATTGCATCTTATTTTGATATGTTTTTTCTAGCTTATGTTTAAAGTAAGAATGAACATCTTCCATGATGCATGATTAGAGTAGATATTGTTGATGCTTTGTTTTTATTTGATTGCCTCATATTTTATTTTGTGATATGTGGTTTTTCTTTAATATTGTTTCTAACTTTTTTTATTTTTTTTGTGGGGTCGTGAAGTCTGAGTAACCCCGGGTGTGTCACCTTCACAACTTGCCCAATGATAGATAGCATGGAAACTTTCTTAAGGGTAAGTTGTCATTATTAATTTGGATGGAATCTGTAAGTGCAAGTAGTTTTGGTGAAGCACTGTGATTTGACCAAGTGGGAGATAACCCGTCAGCAAACTGCCGGACATGTTCGGTGAATCGCCGGTGAAACCGTGGGTTTGATTAAAAAAAATTTCTGATTTTTGTCACGAACCCTCGTTTCAGCGGTGGTTCGCAGTTCTGTAGCGGCGATTTTCCGATGGGAATCGCCGATGATAGCAGCTTCTATCTAGTTTACTGGTTCCTACCGGCGAACTCATCGGCGCTTCATGGATCCGTATCCACCTTTAGCTAATGTTTCACCAGTATCACCTGGGTCCCCTTATAACCCTTTGGTTATTGTTTTGTTCTCCAATGTTCTGAGTGTTTTCTCATTTTTGTGCATAATACTAACCTTAGTCTGCAGTATCATGTCCACATCCAGATGATTGAGAAAAGAAAAAGCACCAATGAGCAACATCGATGCACAAACTGCCCCTTCTGATGAAACCTAGCATTTAACACATATTCCCTTTGGGATGGCTGGAATGGAAGAATATTACATGGATTTCAAGGAAAAATGGTCTATCCATGCCAAAACTCAATTTGAGATTGATTCCTTCTGAACTGATTTTCCCAATATCTACTATTAGATTGGCATGCGAGATTTGGGTCCATTCACCATACCTGTCGACCCCTACTATCCTGAGTTGGTGTGGGAGTTCTATGAATCATACAAGGCACAACAAATCCTCCTAATACACAAAGGCCGAAAAGATACGTTGCCATTCCTACCGTCTGTATGGGTGCGTGGCTAAGAGTTTCCCATAACTCCAGAAGCAATCAATTTCCTCTATTGGGCTGAGCCAATCCAACCAAATTCAGCATTCCATAGGAAGGTGGAAGATAAAGCGAACCAGTTCCAATGGGTAGCCAACATAATTGCGATAAGTCAACCACAGTGGGCCATCTCCATGGATCTGATTCATCATCGTGACTTGAAATTTGAAGCTCATATGTGGCTAGATTTGGTTTGTGATCGGTTAATTCCTTCTTAGAATACAACAGAAGTCCCAATTGAAGTTGCAATTCTTATCACCTGCATTATGGATCATATACATATCAATCTTGGAGAGATCATTGCAGATCAATTCAAAAGAAGGGCCAAGCAGTAGGCTACATCATTACCATATCCTAACCTTGTGAATATGTTGTATGTGTGGGCTTCATGCCCTTTGTTCCATCCATTAGATAAAACTGTGTGGGCAGACGGTGTGATTACATTGGCCACCAAATTAATAAAGATGCCCCAGCCTTGAAGAGAGCCAAAGGTACAGAGAACAGGACACAACCACCACCTTCTATGCCCTCTAACACACCTGAAGGCCAGTTCCAAGCAGCTAAGGCTCCCTCCTTCAGACCAACGGACTTGCTTAAAATAGCACAAATGGTCCAAGCGCATGACAGTCAGATTGTGAAGTTAGCTAAGGTCATCCCTTCCATGATCCAACAAGCCATTAAGAAAGCAATGCAACCTGCTAGACATAAGTTGAGAGGCCTCTATGCTACAATTGAGGTCTTAGAAAATGAAGTGATTGCTTTGAGGAAAGATGTTGCTACACTTACTGGACCTCCACCTGCCAGCAACCCAACCCCTCCTAAGCCAGCTGCGGTGACATCACAGCCCGAGGCACCCAAAATCCCGGCTGATGATTGGTGGGTGGGGTATGAAAGTGCATTAGAAATAGTGTCAGATGAGAAGATATATCATGGCCAACCACCACCACCTCCAATGCTCACTGTGCACGAAGTAGATCCATCTTGGAAACTCGGCGGGGTAGATACCACTTCATATCATGAGCTTCGAACCCTATCGGATAAATAGGTGATCCCCGGACCTGGGAAGCCATTGGAATTCCTACCTGATCCATTGATGCCGACTGCAGCGTAAATAAACTTGGCATTTTGATGCAGCCGCGTATTCCTGGGGCCCTCTCCCCAATCACTAATTATGTCAGGAAGTCCCCTTCAACTTATTGTATTCTCTTTTTGTTCCATTGGGGGAAATGTCTTGTTTAAAGTGAGGGAGGGGAGTGCATATCTTATTCCGGGGGAAGGTTAGACCATGATAAAACGCAATGAAATGAATGATTTTTGAATGTTAGTGCTGAAAAATGGGTCCTTGCTTTGATTCGTCAAATGTTGTTTTGTGACCCAAACTCTTTTGTTCACCTATGTAAATAGTAGATAGTAATCAAACTCTAAGGGTTTTTTCATATCACGATTCTTCCCCGATGAAATTTTTTGTGTTTCTTCTTTTTCTTTTCCTTTGTTGTCAAACCGGGTTGTCCCTTCTCGATGATAGATTATGAGACGAATCTCTTAAAGGAAATGTCATGTCTTTCTTGAGTCTTTTGTGGAGTTGTTTTGAGAGGTACCACCAAAAATTTTGAAATGTGGCATAAAATTGAGAAATGCAAAAAATGGACATTTGAAATGAGAAATGTAGCAATCTTTTGTCATACATTGTAGATTCCTTGTTTGGCGTATGAATTCGTATACTCTAATGTCTGGAATCAATATCTTGTGATGATAATGACTTTGTGGAATATTTGGGTGTGATGCCTTTTGTGGTAAGGATCTTTGTGAATCTCATGCATAGCTTCTTATCTAAAACTTTCCCTAAGTGTGACTCAAAGCAAAATCCTAGATGTAGCTGCACTTAGAATGTGATTTTAGGCTTTCATTTGATCAGCCACTCTACCCAAAGTGACCTCCAAATGTATCTTCCGTTGCTAGCCAATGTTGAGCCTTTTGAACTATTTATTTTTGAAACCACATTACAATCTGATGTCCCTTATTGATTCCATCTTCTTAGCACTCATCCTTCCTAATTGCTAGTGGTGAGCGAATGAAAAGAAAAGATGGGCTCAAAGGCCTAGGGAGAGATAAGAAAATCTGTGAGTAAGAGGCAAAGAGTCTAAGTTTGGGGGTTTTCAAGAAACGGGGATAAATGAGAAATATAAATCTGAGGTAGCACCAAATTATGGGGAAAAAATGAAATGATGAGCTAAAAAATTTTAAGATACCAAAAGAGAAAAGAGAAGTGGAATGGTGTTACCTCTTGATTAGACAAGGCGTAATGTGATAGCTAAAGGAGCGACAAGAAAGATCTTTAAGCAATAAAAGAGAAAAATGGTTGTGAATGGAGGAATAAGGTAAAGAGATATAAAAAAGTCAGATAAGAAGGGTTGAAATGTTCACGTAAAGGCATTAGGGAGGATCTAGTCACTAGAGACAAATAATTGTCTTACCCTTACCCCTATCCTTCATCGTGACCCGTAAGTCCTAATTGATTTTGAGCGTAGTTGTTCTACTTTAGTGGCGAGTTACACGAAGGGAAAGCCTATGGGTCAAGTTGTGTGCATGAAGATTTCTTTTGTGAGAGTGAGTGTGACTATCTTTTTCTAAAATCCCCTATGTGTGAGCTAATTTATGATAGAAAAAGGGATTCTCTCCTTGGTAAGTGGCATCATTCCTTTTGTGGACACGCCTACATTAAGGTAAAGGTATGATTGAGGTAGGAGTAATGTGAGCTCTAAGGCAAGCTTTGAATGTCCAGTGATTATGAATTGAGATGCTATGTGTATTTTTTGGATAAGTCATGCCCTTGTTTTGAAAAATGAAAGCATTTGTGAATCATGCTCTTGAATTACGGTGGCCTCTTGAAATGTTTTCATATATTTTTCTTTGACTTCTTTGGAGAATTTGCTTTTTTTTTCAGCGAGTAGTGAGCACTTTTTGGGTTGTCATGTATTAAGTGGTTGTTGGTGTCAAAAATCTTGTGGAGTAGAATGTTTCTTAACTGATGAGAATTGCATTACTTGAGGACAAGCAATGGTTCAAGTTTGAGGGTTTGATGAGTTGGTAATTTACCAACTCATTAGACTCTTGCGCATGAGCTTTAGCTTAGTTTTCAAGTAATTTAGATGAATTTTATGCCCTTTTTGCCTTTTTATATGCAGGTATTTGAGTTGAAGAGAAAGAGAAAGAAGTGGAGTAAAAAGGATGAAATCAGGTAAAAACTAGCGTTTCCACCGGAGGACACCGGTGAAAAGCCGGTCAAACGCAGATGATCACTGAGTTGAGGATGATATGCAACCGGCGGCTGCGGACATCAACCGAAAACTCTCCGGTCAAAGTGCCTACTGGTGCTTGTATTTTTTGGACCAAGGAGTAAATGAAACGGTGGATTGTGGATGAAGCCCGACAAACCACCAAAGGTATCGCCAAATAGGCCAGTAAAATCACTGGATGTGCAGCAGGCGATGGTATCGACAAACCATGACGCCCCCGCAAGTTACAAAATGCCTGAACAAGGGCAATTACATCCAGCACTAGAAAAAGAGGAGATTGGTTATCCTATTTTTGTATAGAGTCTAGAAGAAAGTACTCTGTACATAAACTTATAGTTTTTATCTTTTTGAACATTCCTTTTGCCTTGGAAAGAGAAGAACTCCATTGGAGGAGAGTGTGGAATATTGTTTTTATTATTTTCTTCTTCTTCCATTTGCAAGGTAAAACCATTCTTGTAGAAATATTTTGAGTTTGATTTTTCTTGATCTTACTAATGAAATCATTGAGTTTATTAATGAATATACTCTTTAATTTCTTAATCATGAGTAGCTAAATCATCAACAAGAGGTGTGTGAGGATGGGTGCTTAATTAGATTGAGTATTGCAACATTCATTCTAATATTGCTAAATTAGTGTAAATTTATAGAATTCTCTCCAATTTATAATTGATGATCCATAGTTGCAAATGTGGATTTGCTTTTCTTACTTGATTTAGCTTGAAAAAGAAGAATTCAAGTACTGGGAGAGAATTTGACAGTGGAAATGGATGTTATTGTGTGAAGTTGGGCTAGAAATAGTCAAAACCCATATTCATCATCCTAATTAGTAGTTGATGGTTAGAAATAACTCAACTATTAACCCAACTCTATTGGGCTAAATGAATTGTGTCTTGCGGTTCGAAAAGACTCAAGGAAAAGGTATCTATGAGGTTGAAAAACATAAGAAGCTATCTTGACCAAAGTTATTTACACATATTTGCAATAATTTGATGAGCTAGAATATCCTTATTTTATTAGAACCCCCATCTACACCACACCTCTAGTCTTCTCTCATTATTTTCTATCAATTTTGGTTATTTTGCTATTTTGGCAAGCTTGTTTGAAATCCACAATATTGTTAACTCTATTTTCCCCCTAAAAATTGCCTGTTTTATTTTCCTTCATTGGTGCGAATTAATTCAAATTTCCTGAAACAACACTTGCGCACATCATTCACTAGTATATGTGGGATTCAACCCCGACATCCGTTGAAAATATTAATTTTGATACAACGATCGCTTACATTTTCTCTAAATGAGGAGTGTATTTGAGCGTTATCATGTTGTGAAACATACACATAAATAAGACTATACTAGACATAACTCATAGAATCCTTAAGACATAAACTACTCTGATACCAATTCTATCACACCCCAAAACTCGAGGGGCATGACTGGCACCCTGTGTCGCATCTGATCGAGCATGCCTTGCGGTAAAATTGACTACAACATGCCAGAACCGACGAGGTTTGGCATCAGAACTATAATGAAATCAGAGAAAATGACAACTGAATACATAAATTGGTTTTGCAGACTAACCAAAAGATAAAATAGGCCGTCCAGGACATAAAATAGGAACAACCTATATAATCAAGCCTACCTGGCCCACAAGAATAGTACTACCACCCACAACAGCCGTCTGCGAGCCTCCATGAGTACATTCGGGACAAGGCCCTGAACTATCCATAATACAAACATCTGAAAAGTCTAAAAGACTTAGAGCTTTACTGGCTCAAGTGGTACTCCACTCAGCAACAAAAAAATCAATCTACCTGCCGATCAACACCTACGGGCGTTAATCCAGTGCCCCTAATTAGGACATTAGTATGGAAATGTACTGGGTATTTAAGGTGGAAGCAACAACAAGATTTAGATATCAGATCAATAGGAAATCCAGAGGATATCAACAGAAAGGAAGTCAAGAATCATCAAAAAAACAGAACCTGCCTGGCCCCCATAAGCCTAGCAAGTCCAAGTAATAGGATAAATGAATAACAAACAATCAGTCGACACCTAGCTAATATAACTCACCTGCCACCATCTGTACCACACAGGTTCCCTCCAAACGTCTTACCTGGGTCAACTCTAGGCCCCTCAACAACCTCAGCTATCATCAAATTATAAGTAGCATCCATAACTTATAAGACAAAGATATTCCAAGACAACAATATAATATATAAATCACATTACAATCACAGCCTTGTTAGAAACCTCACGGCCTAATAGGCACCCACCGAACATAAGCACACACATCATCAACAATATCAATTAAGTACTATAGGAACAACTCTCGATTGCACGTAGTCAATGGAACTCAATCCAATTGGAAGAACTATCACGATCCCAAGGAGGCCCAGACATGCTGAACCAACTCTCAAATCACGTCATGCCTCGATATTTTGGAGGAACTATTGACACCATAGACCATATAAACCCTTGGGTTCAACCCCGAGCCGAAATAATTCTCGTGCATTCTGTATCCACAAGTCACAAGGCACCATGGGCTCGACCCCTAGCCAGAACAACTCTCGTGCATCAGGTATTCATAAGTCACAAGGCCTCAAACACAACACGCACAAAATCAGAACATTCACAATCAACAAAAATAATAATACATATTCAAACAACCCACAATCGGCTCTCGAACCCCACCAACCAATTATCACAACGCAGAACTATTCTTTCACGTCTAGCCGTCCACCGACGAGCCACTAACCAAGCTAAGGATCACCATACTAACCAGTCTATCCCCAATATTTACAAGTAGCCCACAAACCACTCCACTAACCACTAAAAACTAGGGACATGAACAAGCCAACCCAAGCGACACCAAGGTCGTTACTATGCCATCAACACGGTCGACATGGCTGCAGACTCAAATATAACAAAAGATCATCGCAACCAAAAAACTTAACCATAATAGACCCTTATTCACTTGTCAATATCATCATCTAATCTTACACCAGCAAACTATAAGTCGCTATAAGAATCACAAGCCTCACGCACTGCCTCTCAAAACGAGCCTAACAATTTCCATGACTACAATTCTCCGCATTCAAGCCCGAGCCACCAACTAAACTAGCACACTCTACACACATTTATCATAATAAATAGCAACACAAGAGTCAAATAACAATATAAAACAAATCTTCATAAAATAGCAGACTCACACGTTGACACCTACAACAACGACTACGAAATCCATGCCGACAAAGGGAGGGACAAGCCTAACATACTTTAGCTTCAAGTCTAGTCGAGCTAGAGCCTTCAACACCATGAAACTACTTCCTAAGGGCAATCCAAGATGTTTCCAAGAGCACAACCAACAACTCAATGAAGATGACAACACGAACGAGGAATAGTCGACAAGATTCATACAAAATCGATGATAGAAACTCCGAGACAACAACATATCGACGTTAACACACTAATACACAAACTAAATAACTAAAGAAACTATAAGAGAAAGCTTACTAAACAGCAGTTTTACGAAATGACAACCACAACACCCGAGCAAGGTACCAAAACGCAAGCTTCACAAAGCTTCCAACTTCCCGACATCAAGAACCATGTTGAACCATGGCTTCACCTTAAGAATACTTAGAACACTTAAAGGAGAGTTTTAGAGAGGTTTCTATGAAGAGAGTTTCTGGAAAATGGATTTGGATGACCAACAAATAACCAAAGGGACTTAAATAGTCCTCCTGCCTTACTTATTTTTGACGTGCCTACTTGCGTGATATCACGAAAATGCGAATATCTCTCTATTTCGATGTCGAATTCGTGAATGGTTTAATATGTTGAAAACTAGATTCATAAAAATTTAATATAATATGTTGTAGGCCCCCTAATTCCCTATATATAGGGATAAAAGCTCCGATACATTTTATCTAAATTTCAGAGAATTTTAAGAAGGAAATTTTACGGTAACTTTTGCCGAATTTTATTCTACAACTTGATCGACCGTCCAATCTTAAATATGATCATAGAGTGACTCAAATACCTCAAAATATTTCCTTATTAACCTAGTAAATTCACTTTGTCCTACCTTGAAAGTATCGATTTATTTCTCAAATTATACGGGGTGTTACACTGTGGTTGTTGAGTGCAATATCTCGAGAGTCAAAATTGATTGCGGTTGGTCTGCCAACATCGATGTTCTCTCCCTTCATCCTTCATAAAATATTTCTTCCCCCAAACTAGTCTACATGGGGTGTATACTAACCCATTCTCCATGGGGTTTGGCCGGGGCCCCGTCATGACCCAAAAATCTCATAAGCCATGAGGGCACCTACCATCCCTATAAGCGAACTCCATTCCTTTATTGAATATTTAACAATATAAGAAATGTGAAAGTAATGAAAAATAAGTAACTAACTTCTATAAATGCAGAATAAACAAGTTAGAAATCAAAACAACTCCAAGGACTGGTAATACTAGTACAAGAACATCTACGAGTAGGATGGGTGTTTGGTTTTTTTAAATTTCAGTTCAGCTTTTTGATTTTCGATTATGGAGATGCGGACACCGAATACCGAACCGACTTAGTTCGGTTCGATTTATGTATTTAATTCAATATTTTTAGTGTTGAGCTTGACTGATGGGCTTTTTTGCTTGTA
>JACEIK010000429.1:140742-156105 GCA_018107945.1 Datura stramonium | reverse complement strand
ATATATATACACATATTATTAAAAAAATCAGTTTAATTAATATAATTCAATATTTCAATTTAACCGAATAACTAGCACCCCCAAATCAAACACCGAATGTCTTATTAAAAAAATCGTTACAGAATCGAAATTAAAACATTGAATTACTTCGATTTGATTCAGTTTTTTTGGTTTTCCTGTGTTTATGCTCACTCCTATCTACGAGTACCAAATAACTTTGAAAAATTAAAGTCGCTGTCTAGAAAGAAATAAGACAGGAGTAAATAGAGAGTCTTTAGAATTCAGTGTTTCCGAAGAGAATGTAGCTCACCCTGAACTCTAACTGCAATAAATCTTGTATACTAAGCAAAGCAAATATTGCTAGTACCTTGTTCAGTCCCTGTATACAAAAAGGTACAATAAGTATAGAGTGAGTACGAAAAACACTTGTACTCAGCAAGCTTTGATAAATGATCCTTTCTAGAAGTGATGACGAGATATAAATCCTAACAATTCCTTTTCAACAGTTATATATATAAAATATTAATAATTCTCCATAAAGAGTTTACGAATTTAATATCAACACAATAAAGCAAACAAATCACGTATTATGCAAAGTCAGGTAAACCACTAATGATATCACAATATGCTTCAATACAGTCACCATATTATCTACACCACTAATTATATTACTATGACCTTCAAATGTAACGAGTAAAATTAATATCACAACCATTTCAACATTCAACTCAATATGAAATGCAATGAAGATAAAATGTAATGCAATGCAACACCACTCGGATAAGGTCCCCGTATAACCCTCTTCCTATCTATATTCCTGGACTCATGGGGACTCCGGAAAGGTTAATATATCTTCTAGAACCATATTTCATCTAAGAATAACACATGCCGAAATAATTTTTATCTACACAACATACGCTCTAACCATTTTCATTAACAATAACATATGCTAAAATTATTTTCCGTAAATAACATGTCGTAACCATTTTTCATAGGCAATAACACATGTCGAAACTATATTCTATTGACAATAACACATGCCAAAATCAATTTTCGCCGACATCAAAAGAGTATGAATTTTCACAAAATAACTCAATAGGCAGTATTAGCTAATAATCATCATGAAACAACAAGAGTGACATGGATATATATATGCCCAAATATATAGCACAACTTAATCAATCAATTCTACAACCAAGAATCATCAAGTCACACTTAAGTATCATGTAGTATAAGTCTCAAAAGTAAGTCGAATCATGACAATATATATATATATATATAAAGGTGGCAAATGGCGCTTTGGATTGAACTTAGACGCGTTAAATGGGCTATATTAATAAATGAGTCATTTCCCAACCCCGCCCAAAATTGCTTGGGCTAAGATGACTTGGATCAAAATAGGCTAAATAATGGGTAATAACCCAACTCGCCCAATTTAATCCAAATTTTCTTCTTTATTTTTTAAAGATAATAATAAATATTCTCAAACAAATATTTCTAAAAGTCTTCATTAAACTAGAATTTTTCGCTCAATGCAGCTTATAACAAATTCTATATTTATTAAATTAATATTTTAATATATTTTTAAAGATCATTTTGAATCCTTAAATTGTCAATAATATTGACAACTATCTTTTTTCTCAAAAGAAAATTCATTAATGTCTAAATAATTGACATGATTCTTCAATTTCCAATTTTATTTTGCAAATATTTTGTCCCTTTAGACAATTAACTCTTTAAAATTTTATCTCTAGTGTAATTACGTATTTTATACTTACGCATTTCATATTTTTTGTTATAAATTGTATACATGGTATACCTTTCCTTGAAAAGTTAAAATTTTATACTTATATAACCTTCTTATATTTTTAAAAGTCAATTTTAACCTTCAAACTATGCAAGTAATAATTTTAAATTTTACATAATATGTCGTTAAAATATGTACCGATCGACGCTGATAGAGTTATGATTTGATAGTGTTATTTAAAAAAAAAGAATCAATTAATTACTCAGAGTTCTAAGTCACCTAATATATTCTATTAAAAACTAATTTTTAATAAATACAAGAAAAGAACCATCACCCAAAATATTGGAAAGTATCCATAGACTTTTTCTTTACATGAATAAACACCTAGAAAGTAATTAATGTGAACCACTACATTTCGATATATATGATACTATTCCACTTATATCTGCATAAAAATATTTATATAGGCTAAAAATCATAATTTAAAGTGGAATGCATCAAGTCTATTTCAAAGGTATATTTTATAGATCTTTTTTGCTTTAATGTATAAACGGAGAATATAAAATAACATATAATTGTCAATTCTAAATTTCTAAAACTTTAAGTATTCATTCACAAGTAAGATATTGCAAATGTATAAATTATATTTGCTCTACTAATTAGAGAGAAATTTTTTGATTTCATTCGTATTCCTTTTTCCCTTTCTTTCTTGTTTCCTTTATTTTCCTGAGTTATGACTTTGATGACACCCTAATTTATTCACAAAAATTAAGATCACAATTATATATATATAAATATCTTTCAATAAGAATATCTTCAAAGTACTCCAACTAAAAATATATATCTCCCGCTAATTACAATTTTCACTATATACCTTCTTCCATTTAAACCCACAAGAAAAAGAAAATTAAGGTTACAAGTTTCAAAATTTTAATTGAAAACAAAAAAAAAAACATGTAATTCAATATTATTGATTGTATATCAAATTAATTAATTAAAAATATATTATTTATTATATATGTAATACCGATACTAAGAACTCACCAAAATGTCGTGCGAAAAAACTTCTCCTTGCTAACTAAATAGCCATAATCGGGCAACAAACTTCCATCAAAGTGATTACTATTTTGATCATTTTGAAATCTCACAAATGCCGGTCGCTCCTTCAGATATTGTTATTTGGATTGTATAATAACCATTTTTTTAAATGTATCATGAAATTATTTGGACGGGAGGATGGATTGTTATTGGCACGCTCACTGGGTAAAATGACTGTGCCTTGGTGCCCTTTGGTATCTGATCGCAATCGCGGGCTCTAGATACATATCTCGGTGCTCGGGTTAGCTCTATCTCTGTTTTGAAACAAAGGGTTAGTATAACTACTAGAACATGCCCTCCCGCCAACTGGCCTATAGCCACCATGGAATGCATCAACAAATTTCAACCGTAAACATCTAATATCAAGGAACCTATGCGGGCCGACAAGGCCACCATGTCAGTTTAAATATCTCAAACTGAATAAACTGACACTGAGTGCTGCACGTGACTGCAAGGTCACCACTACAAATAAACTATGGCCCCACACGGCCAACATAAAAATGGAAATACTAAACAACTATGGGAATAACCGCATGCTCTCACACGACCTGGCCAATCATCGAATTACTGGGAAATAACTGATCAATCAGCAAGCCTCTACTGAGTGGTAATAGAAATGATCGGACAGGCCTTGAATAATCACTGCATAAACAAAAGCAGCGTGAGCTACACCTCCGGGAAATCAGACTGAAGGTTTAGAGCCATGACTCAGGCTGGATGGAATCACGAGGATCGCCTCCTCTGGGCGAGGTACTGCAGTAAGTAATGCAAATGCTTCCTGATCGGGCGCGCACCACAGGCACCGAGTATGCAAAGCAACCGAAATAATACAAATGAATACAACTAAATATAACAAAAGATAACTAGCACTCAGAGCAGCAGGAGGTAACCGACCTCACAGTTTCATATGAACCGGACTGCTTTCTACACTAATAGGGCAGAGGCGCACCAGACGCGACTACCGGCTCATTAGCCACTATATATACATAAATAGATACACAGAAAGGAGCTCAATACCAACCCCCATAAGCCGGATGGCGCCAAGCAAGAAAATCCATCATACACCTCACCCGGTCAAACCAACCAAAATAAGTCACTCCACTCATCCGCTCACTAGGAGCACCACCTACCCTGGGTCTCCACTGCCATAGCCTCATAAATAACCGTGTCTGAACCGGGGACTCGTGACTTACATCTCGTAATAAATAGGCTTGATTTCGTGACACTCCGCTATCAGGAGTATTCAAACAAGAGACTGACTTATCTCTGACTCAACAGGAACATTCCAGATTATAGGCCAATGACTGGAGCATGGGAGTTTCATCCTACTCTGCCCAAACTGGGATTGATGCCACCCTCTTTGGAGGACGTAAACCCACCCGCCTGGGTGACATTTGATTACCAATCCAGGCTGACGTCACGTGCTCCTCACGCCACACATCAAGACTCAACAAACAAATAGAACATATAAATAGCAGCATGTATAACTCAAAAAAGACTATCCTAAATCACTTCATTCGATCTCTTCGTACTATACCTACTCCTTTGTTCATTATACCTAATTCTCAGAATTTACAACTGCTTGGCTAACTGTGAGCTGATACTATCCGCCCGAATGGCTAATCATTGTGAGCCACATCTCATATGTCCTAAAATGGCTAGTCCAGAGTTTAGCAATCTCCTGCCTCGTCTATCCGATGCATCACTAACTTTTATCTCCGAAAATCAGTTTCTTTATTCTACAACATGCTTTCTAATCATACACAGGCAGGTAATGAGTCTCGGAATGCTAACTCGCCTGGGCGCATGCTTTTCTATCTTTCTGACTCAATACGATACGGCAACGCAAAACCTGACACAAACTTACTCAATACTCAACATTCAACTCGAGAATTCAATTACGAGCCACTATGATTTACATGCCCAAAACCTCTAACTTGACGAGGAAACTACTATACCTTAACCAGAAGTTATCTCGACCGTCTGACGAGGCCTCACGCGATCTGTAACACCTCCCCACCGCATTCATATACACGTCAATTAGTACTAAATACAACACTATTCCGAAGGACGCACGTCACTTTCATATAATTATAGCCTAAACTTAGTTTATCGAAAGACTACTAAACCTTCAGAATTTTCAGAGGTCCATGGTGGAGAAGATCACTTGACGCCCAGGATAAGATACTGGTCATAACTTATCACTCTTATCCGTAGGTCCATTATCGGCTGCCAGTGGATTTCATGTAAACAAACCGTAGGAATGCTCCCCGCCAAGCACAATTTACTCTGAGGTTAATTTAAATTTGGACCGTTTGACTAGTGTAATCAAAGGAAATTATCAACACTTTACGTCTTCCTCTCGTCAACTTTTCCGGAAATTATGATATGTTAAAGAAATAAACCGGCCGGGGCATATATAATTGTCACTATAAATCGTATTCGAATGCTACTTTATAAGTCGCATTCTGAATGCATTTATAACCACATTTGCTTTGCGACGCTACCGACTTGGAACACATCCATCTTTTCCTGGCCTTTTCAGGAAATGTGATGACTTAAATATGCTTAACCAATCAATAGGCCATCTAGGGTGCTGCCTGGAATCTTACTGTGTAATGTGCTTATGTTCCTAATTGTCATTCACTATTGAGTTAACATCTACCATAAAAGCTAGAGTTACAAAGTAAGCATTAAATATATTTGTTTATGGTAATAAAATGTTAGTGAGTTGAACTTTTGAATGTTAGAAACTTTTGAGTTTCTTCAATAAAGTATAATTAGATGCAATAAATATAATATTGTATTTTAATTATTAAATAAATTGACTTAATAAAAAAGAATGAAGGAAAATTTAAAAAATGGAGAAAAAGGTAAATAAGTTTCTAGGCTAGGTAGAGGTACCACACCAATATTCACCTAACTTTATTATATATCAATATAGATTTTGTATGCATCTATATAAATATATATAAATATTTTTAATTGAAGAAAATAATTAAACAAACCAAAAGTGAAAAATAGAAAATCTAAAAAGAAAACGCATAATTAAATTCCAACTTTCAAGTACTCCCTTTGCTTGTTCATCCTTTTTTTATTTTTTTAATCTTTTCTTTTTCTTCTCACACAATAATTTATCATCATGACCACACCATTTATTTTTACACCTATTCGCAAAATTTCCTCTCAAATCAAAATCAATCTTTTCCTTTTTCAACAGTAATATTTCAAGAATATTTTAATTTTTCTTACTTTTTAACATAATATATTAACTTATTAATAATTTATGGTATAACAGAATTTAGGGAGACTATATGTGTAAATAAAACTAAGATTATATAGAACAAAATAAAGGAATCATTATTTGCAAATTAAATTTTAAATTTTTACTATATATGGAGGCTTTTCTTCCTTCTTTCTTTTTAGCCTCTCTTTCTTATTTTTCTTATTTCTTTTGTTTGCTTTATTTTTCCTCTCTTTTCCATATATATTTCATTTGTCTTTTTAAATTTTAACAAAATCTCTCAATATAAAAGAATTCCTAAAACATCATCTTTTTCATACAAATTCAAGCATTAATGAAAAGAAGAAGATAGAAGTAAAGAAAAAACACCGTATACAAGAGTTTGAATAAAAAATACATCAAATTAACTTTCTAAGATTTAAATTAAAACTTCTCAAAGTCCGATTCTTGCTTCTTTCTTCTTCATTCACCCTTATTATGTTTATCTGGTTGGTATTTGATATCTTGAAAGAAGAAGGAAGAGTTGCAGACCCAACACGATTACAAGAGCATAAGATAGTAATGGTATTGATGCTTGAAATTATAAAATAATTTAACTGTATGTGTGTGAGAAATAAATTTAATCGATAGAATATGTGATTACATGCAGCCATCACTTAGAAAGTGTTTCTTCTGTTTGTCGAATGGTTTTGCTTTCGAGATGATAATTTGTGCGATACCTTGATGATGAACTACCTATAACTATTGAATCATCCGTGGCATCTAAAACATACCTATAAAGAAGATCAATATAAATATGTCTACAAAAATGGTGAAGAGGAATAGGATTGCTATTTTATAAAAAAAATACTAATTAAAAGAGAAGATAGTTGCTATTCAAAGAAATTATGTGTTATGTGCATTTGAACTGCATCATTATGTTAAATACATACTTTTAATAGGATTAAACATCTATTTTAATATGAGAGAGATTTCAAAAAGTGTACTAAATGCAAATAATAAGGAAAGAGATATTTTTGATTTAAAATTATAAAAAGATAAAAATATAAAATTCAAAAAAACATTAATATTATTAAAGAAAAAATTGGAAAAATTAAAAATACTCAAACAAGTACACAAATTTCAATTGGTAAATTATTAATTTCAATTTTATATATATATATATATATATATTGGAAATTTGATATATTTCTTTTCAAACTTTCAATATACAAAAGAGAAGAAGACATCATTAGTCATCAGCATTGAAACAAAAAAAATGACTCTAGATTATTTAAAATATAAACACGATTTGCCGATTTTTATATTTTTGGAATGAGAAGGAAAATACTTTTTCTTAAAATAGGGGTAATAATGACACATTCAATCTCGATATAAAAATAAAATACTTCAATTATCTCAAAACATTAATACTTATTACTGTGTTTATATTGTGAGACTTGTAAAAAATTATTTAATTTCTTTTACCTATACATATATATATTTACAACAAAAATCTGAAGCAAGCTTTTATTCCCAATATGTATGGGTCGTAGTTTATGCTACTGACGGCCAACTTGGGCTAGTAATACTCATGGGTCAAGATGTAGCTATGCCCAAACAAACCCAGCTAGAAATTATTATATGCCCAACCCATGAAATGTAGGGTGGTTTAAATGAGTTTTGGGTTGTATTTTTCACCCTTACGCAAGATATGTGTGTATGTATATATATATATATGTATGTATACTTGATAACAATCAGTGTAAATTCATCCATATAATGACACCGATACCCGTATGAATATTCATCATCCTTATTTATATGATATATTCTTATTACCCATTATTTGTAAATCCATTTAATATATTAAAACTAACATCTCAAAGAATTAAGAAATCTCTATTTGCCTCAAAGCGAAGTCCAAGCATTAAATTATGAATTTGCTCTTCAGAATAAGCTTTTGAACGATCAAAATATACTAAAAAGCATAATCCTATAAGAATATAAATTAATGACACCATATTATTATATTTATTTTTTGACCTAAAATCATATCAAAAAGTCACTCGATCCCCTGAGTCGAATATGAAATTTTCAAATTATATTGGGCCATAATAAAAGAAACCTCATATTAAATTTTAGCTAAAACAAATTGTTATTCGACTACAAAATCAAGAATTTTTACTTTGAGAACTTAGGCCTAAAACTCTCTTTAATTCCTCATTATTTTTCATATTTTTGCCAAAAACTTAATCCATAATCATTAATAAACTCATAGAAAATATTAGAACCACTACCGTGACGCCTGAGTAAATATTCTTATTTTTCTCTTCTCGTTTCTTCTCTTTTTCTCCCTTCCTTTTCCTTTTCTTCTTTGCGTTTTTTTCTTCTTATTTTTATTCTGCCGTTTTTCTTTTATTTTTTTGGTTGCTATTATTTGTTTCGTATAATGGCTTATAAGCCATCATATATATATATATACACACACACACATATATGTATGTATATATATTATTTTTCTTTTCCTTTTTTTGGATTCGCCATTTTTATTTATTTATTTATTTGTTGTTATTATTATTATTTAAAAGTTTTTTTTTTCTTTTGGTCAATCACCAACAATCTCTCTAATTTAATTTGAGTCATTACATCATCCACCACTAAAACATATGTTCATTCTAATGTGAAAATAAAATAAGTACTTGAGTTGTCGAATAGTTTAGACATTCCGCCCACTTGTCAAGACTTAACCTCCCAAGTGTCCCATTTTGCAGGATGATGTCCCTATTGCACCTTCATAGATGTTATCTTCTGGATCTTCTTCCAACCAAACATCTAGAATAGCTATAGGCTCTACCTCAAATGCTAATTTTGGTCCAACTGCACCGAGTCTCATTGAATCATATAAGTACCGTTGACACTCACTTGACCTCCCTATGCCACGCCTAAGTTGCAAGATAAATATATATATATATATATATTAACAATGGTAGAAATATGGAAAAATTATCATAAACTTGCACATGAAATTAATTTTAATGATTAAAATAAAATATTTTATTACATCAATTTCAAGTTTTTACTTTTTCAATAGTATATGTACATATAATATATTGCATAATAATATACATACATATCATTATATATAATATATTGCATAATAATATACATACATACGCTATATATAATATACATACATACATACATACATACATATTCAATTAAATGAGGTTTATTTATAAAATATAGTTTACTTAATTTTATAAATTATTTATTTTTAATTTTGTAATATTAATATTTATATAATTTTTCATAAATTAAACTATTATGTTACCTATTTACAAAATCATTTACAAGTGTAATGTGTTTCTATTAATTTAATAGCAAATTGACCATTTTCATCCACTTTATTTAAAATCTAGCCATTTCCTATCTAGTTTATGGCAATTCTAATCATTTTGATAAAATTTTGACCACATTTTAAAATCCCCAATTTAACCCTACCCATTTAATTATCCGTGACCCGCCTAATAACCCATAACCCAACCCATTCATTTAGAATTAATCTTATTCATCCATATTATCTAATCTAACGGTGGAAATTTAATACACCGCCTTCCTATTCTATTCCCAAATACCCCCAAAATCCTAACACAATCGTCATTCTCATAAGCAAACAACCACCGACCCTCTTTTTCTCTTCTTCATCTTAATCCGCCGAAACACACCCCGCACCGGACTTCTCCGTCTCCACTCCTCTCTTCGCCGATGGGCACAAACCGAACCCCGTCGTTGCCTCATCTCCAGCCATCGAGAAAATAACATCCAACCACCATTCCCACAGACCGTCACCACGATCGAAGACCCAATCAGAATCTGACTAGGATAGTAACCATTGATCTATTGTAGCGGCATCCAAAGCACTATAATGGGTCCGCTGCAGTGGAAAAACGTTTATATTGTCCGCTACAAATGTGACGCGGAGCCGCAAGTGGGTTCTCGACAGACATAGAAAGAATCAGTTTACAAGGATGTTAGGCTTCGAACACCGTTAGACAGAAATTGAAAGTTAGGACCTAAATATCCCACCTTGAATACATAATCAATTACTGCACGGATTGACTAGCCCACTTGTACGTAAGAATAGAAATCAAGGCAAATTCCCTTGATGGGAGTTAATATAGGGACTCCCCAACAAACTAACGCACACAATACATGGAAGGTTACTCCATTTTTTATCTTCTCGCCGCCGCACCACCTTTCTAAAATGAAACCGTACGCCGACCACCTCTACACCACCGGCCCCTCCACTCTCTTCTTGTCTCCACCCGAACACCACCCTACCACCGAAAAACCTAGAAAACTGAATCCATTTAACCTTTCCCTCTAGTGACACCTAGACTCACTCCTGCCCTTTCCTCTTCGCCATACTTCCACCGTTTCTGACCACCGTCATCTCCCGTAATACCTTGAAAGTGTAGAGTAGACCCGAAAGTGAAAAGTTGAAAACTCATATAAAAATAGAGAAAAATATCTTAGGACGGGTTTCATGGTATGACTCGTGGTGTAATACCACGAGTCGTTATAATGAGTCATGGGTTGGTTCAAAGTTGGGTGACAAAGTGGCACTACGGGTGACATGATGACTTGGCTGTGGGAAAAATAAGTCATTGATAAAGGGCCAGGCGAAGGAGCCGAGTTCATCGTGTGACTTACAACGTGGCACCCAACGATTCGTTAGGAGAAACCATGAGTCGTTGGTTGTGGTTGTTAATGAGGTTAAGCTTTCCAGTTGGTTTGATCTGAGAGAAATAACGACTACTGCTTGTAGTTAATGATCCACAGACCCGTTAGAGATTAGATGCCAAGGTTCGTGGGCAAACCATGGATGATGTAACGAGTCGTGGGTTGGAAAGGATGGGTCGTCCCGACCATCCATTGGTTGGGTCCAAATGAAGACTTTTAGCAAAGGCATTTGACGAGCTGCGTGGATGGGTCTTCATTGGTTATAATGACCCATTAGATCCATCCGTGTGTTCCACCCGGCCGTATTTGTGGCGCATTTATTAAGGGTATTTTTTGACTTTTTCATGATATAAGGCCCTAAACTACGCTGGCTTGGAAAGCTGAATGACCTATTATAAACTCTCATTCATTCATGCAAGGATGTTGAAATGTGATCTAAGGGGATTTTAAGCTTTTCTTTTCAATTCTTCCAATTTACTCTTGGGCTTCTAAGGAGAGTTAGGATTTGATAATCCCGTGTATGTAAGGCCGTCAATGGTGTATGTCCTTCCACACCCATGCTCTTACTCTTATGGTTTTATTTATAGATTATCAAAAACTCATGGGGTTTTGTATTTGATTATATAAAATCTAATGATTTAATTATGGATTTTGTGATTTTGAAATATTACCATAATCTATGGATTTTGATTATCGTTTGAGATTTAAATTGATTATAATATTGTTGATTTTGGTTTTCTAAGCCATTAAATTTAATTATGCATGCCTCATGATGAATCGATTTATGATCTATTATCCCATCGATGTTCTTTACAATCCCAACATGAATTATGTTTGAAATTATGAATTTATTTGTTACCAATTATGATTTTATGAATTTCAATCTATATGCATGATCTACAATATGTATGAATCTTATGAATCATGAATTATGTTTTTGACCGACTCGGGGCCTCATGTCAGGGATAGTTCACATATGTTCAAGCATGTTTTACGATTATCGTGATTTAACTAGCCCATAAAACTCATGTATATTATTATGAGTATCACTATATATGTTTTGGGGAGTACTATCGAACACCGAGTAGGTTCAGTGGCTCAGTTAAGCCCTGATCTCATGAACTACGTGCCACCAGGTATGTTGGGACCCCTCATGTTAGTCCCTCGCCCAAATGGCCTTTTTCATTCATGATATCACACTTTCATGGTTCTACCAAGTAAGGTACGAATAGTCTCCCCACCGGGTTACAAGTCGGGGCTTCATGTGTGCTCATATGGGGGTATGTAGGTTAAGACAGAATCTCTTACTGCTCTCAAGATTAATACATGTTATGATTATGTATGTTTGATCAAGTCATGTTAAGTAAATCTATTCTATTATGACATGACATGTTACGTTACGAATTTTGAAAACCTTGAGCCATATGATATGTCATTATGATTTATGATACGAGCATGTTGTCCTACTCTTATGATCATTTATGAATTTCATACATGTTTTAAATGTCCGCTTTACTTACCTTGTATACTCAGTACATTCCACGTACTAACCACATACTTTCTATGTTGTATCGTCTCATGATACAAGTCCCAGTTCTCAGGCTCATCCTCACCCGTAGATCGATTCAAATTTTCTCTTAGTGCACTTGGTGAGTCATCATGATCCGAGGGATACATGTTCACACTCTAGGTTATTCTTTTCAATTTTCGGATGTTGGATTAGTTGGGGAGTTGTCCCATCAATCCGCCTTGCATGTTAAGAGGCTTATCAGACTACAAGTTGCATTCCGTTGTATTGTATAAGTCTTGCACTAATTTTCCTTTATGATGTGTTATGATTACATTCTTTATGTTAAGTCTTCTGCTCATGTGATTGAATTAGATGTATGCTCATGCCATGGGTCGACTTGGGGTCTCTCGGGACTCCTTGTCCCGTGTCTACGATTTGGGTGTATGTTTGGATCGTGAAAAACTTGGTATCAGAGCCATAGATTTTGAAGTGTCCTAGAGAGTCTGAAAGCCGCGTGGAGTAGAGTCTTTTTCTTGGGTATGAAGCGCGCCACACTTATGATGAAGAGGCTACTAGACGTTTAGGAAATGTCCCCTTCTTTCATGATCTATATCGTGCGATGAACTTCCTTTACTCTTCTAATTCGTGCTACTCGCGTTTGCCGAATCATGCCTCCATGTCGAGCAAATGCCAAGAGAAATGGAAATGGAAATGATCATGAGGGTGCCCATGATGGTGAGCATCATGCAGCTCCACCCATTCATGAGGAGAATGTACCAGAGCCAGCTGCGCACGTCGAGTTTAGGGCAACGATTTAGATGTTTGCACAAGCCATGACTGCCTAGGTCCAGAATCAGACAATGGCGCATTTCCCTCAGAATAGGAATGCAGCGACAACTAGGGTGAGGAATTTCTTGAGGATGAGCCCTCTGGAGTTCACTAGGTCAAAGGTGGACAAGGATCCAAACGATTTTATAGAGGAAATTCTGAAAATCACCAAGGTTATGGGGGTGAATAATGGAGAATGTGTTGACTTGACCTCCTACCAGCTAAAGGGAGTAGCACATATATGCTTTAAGCAATGGAGAGATGCCGGGGAGTCGGGTGTATGCCCGATAGGTTGGGTTAAGTTTCACACTGCATTCATGGATCGGTTCTTCCCTCGGGAGATAAGGGAGCTCAAGGCGGCCGAGTTTGTTAATCTGAAGCAAGGTAACATGTACGTCCAAGAGTATGCATTAGAGTTCAACCAGTTATCTAAATATTCTCCGGAGTTGGTGGCGGTTCAGTGGGCTCGGGTGAGCCATTTTGTGCATGTAGTAGCAGAATACTTGGACAAGGATTTCCAAATTGCCATGCTTCACCGGGACATTGATTTTCCCCATATTGTATTGCATGCACAGTAGATGAAGCCAGTCTATAGGAGGCAGAAAGAGGCCAAGAGGGACAGGACCGACAGGTATGAGGTTTCTCAGGCTAGGTCAGGGGGTGGACCACGTTAGCAGACCCAACACAGGTCCATTGCTCTAACTCCATCATCAACCAACACGCCATCCAGGTTCAGGGGAGACCAGAGGAACAGGGCTACAGGCTCGAGGGATCATGGTAGCATGAAGGTGGAGCGCATTTTTCCATTTTGTGCGAAGTGCGACAAGAATCATCCCAGGAAGTGCCTAATCGGCACGGATGCTTGTTTTGGGTGTGGCAAACCTGGGCACGGGATTAGAGATTGCCCTACAGCCAGTTCTGCCGCTCCAGCTGCACGACCCCCTCAGCAGGGCGCCTCCACTAGTTTAGCAGGTGGTCAGCACCGAAATAGGTTTTATGCCCTAGTGCCTCGCCAGGAGCAAGAGGCTTCGCCAGATATGGTCACGGATATGTTGCAAGTCTTCCATTGATGCTTGTGCTTTGTTGGATCCAGGAGCTACGTTTTCTTTTGTGAGCCCTTATATTGCTAACAGTTTTGGAGTTAGTCCTGAAATTCTGTCAGAACCATTCTTCATATCTACTCTAGTTGGTGAATATGATGTAGCTAGGCGGGTATATAGTGTTTTCCCATTACAGTGTTGCATAAGGTTACCTCCGCAAACCTAGTAGAGTTGGCTATGACGAACTTTGACATCATCTTGAGTATGGATTGGTTGTTTGCATATTATGCTTCGATTAATTGTAGGACCCGTGCGGTGGAGTTCCGATTTTCGGGTAAGTTAGTTCTGGAATGGAAGGGTAATTCCGCTGTACCAACCGGTCGGTTTATTTCATATCTTAAGGCTAGGAAAATGGTCTCTAAGGGTTTCGTGTATCACCTAGTTAGAGTTAAGGATGTAGAGTCCGAGACCCCGACTATTCAGTTAGTTCCGGTGGTGTGTGAGTATCTGAAGGTTTCCCCGAGGATTTGCCAGGTATTCCTCCAGAGAGAGAAATTGATTTTGGTATTGATCTTTTACCCGATACGCAACCTATCTTTATTCCTCCATACTGGATGGCCCCAACCGAGCTCAAAGAGTTGAAGGAATAGTTGAAGGACTTGTTGGATAAGGGTTTCATTAGATCGAACAAGTCTTCATGAGTTGCACCGGTTCTCTTTGATCGAAAGAAAGATGGGTCCCTTTGAATATGTATTGATTATCGGCAACTGAATAAGGTCACTATCAAGAATAGGTACCCCTTGCCCAAGATTGATGATTTATTTGACCAGCTCCAGGGTGCCAGGTGTTTCTTGAAGATAGATCTTAGGTCCGGGTATCATCAGCTCCGACTTCGAGAGTGTGACATCCCAAAGACGGCTTTTCGAACCCTGTATGGCCATTATGAGTTTGTAGTTATGTTATTTTGACTAACCAATGTTCCTGCAACCTTTATAGATCTAATGAACAGGGTGTTCAAGCAATATCTAGACATGTTCGTGATCATGTTCATTGATGATATCCTTATATACTTGATAAGGGGCATATTTATATGCCAAATCGATACTCAAATGTATAACTTTCGTCTTGTTTGTCTAATAAATTGTGTACATTCTCATGTAAATTATACGGA
>JACEIK010000429.1:110802-134409 GCA_018107945.1 Datura stramonium | reverse complement strand
ATACTTAGATAGGCGGGTGAACTCAAGGGCGTACTCCTGAACAGTCATCCTTCCTTGCTTCAAATTCAAAAATTCAGCTGCTTTCAACTCCCTCATCTCTCGAGGGAAGAATAGATCAAGGAATGCAACCTGAAACTCCTCCCATGTGAGCGGACCTGCTCCAGCGACCCTGCTGTCCTTCCACTAGTGGAACCAAATATGCGCAACCCCCTTCAACTGGTAGGAGGCCAACTCTACGCACTCAACACTACTTACCCCCATAACTTGGGTGATCTTGACTATCTCATCAATGAAATCATGCGGGTCCTCATCTACCTTGGACCTTAGAAACTCCGGCGGGTTCATCCTAGAGAAGTCTCAAACTCTAGCCACCGCTGCATTACCATTTTGAGGAACATGCGCAATGGCCTACTAATTGACCTGAGCAGTCAAGGCCTGCGCAAGCATCTGAATGGCAGCTCGAAACTCAACATGAGCGGCTGGCTCCGATGCCTGAGGCTCCTGAACTAGTGGGGCTAGCTGATGCTCATGACCATTTCCATCCTCGTGGCCCTCACCACCTCCGTTCCTCTTTCCATTCATACTTCGAGGAGCCATGATTCTACAATCACGAATAGCACGAATTAGAAGGATAGAAAGGCTCTTCACCGCACGACATAGATCATGAAAGTAGGGAACATTTCCTAAAATGTATAGTGGCCTCTTTGTATTAAGTGTGGCGCGCTTCACACTCAGGAAAACGACTCTACCTAATGCGACTTTCAGACTCCCAAGGACACATCAAACCTATGGCTTTGATACCAAGTTTGTCACGACCCGAACGGAGGCCCGAATTGTAGACACGGGACAAGGGACCCTGAGAGACCCCAAGTCGACCCATGGAATAAGCAATCAACTAAATCATTCAATAAATATGAAGAAAACATAATTTTAAACTCCGCGGAAGTCAAACTTAATATAACAATGGAATAAATATCTGACGCGGAATACATGTCTAAGTCTAATAAGCCTCCAATCTGGATGAGCTAATAGGACAACACCCCTAATTAGCTCAACAATACTGAAACTGAAAGGACATCTAAAACAACTAAAGGTCTAGTCATCGAAAGATGAGGACTCACCAAATATAACTCTAAACAGCGAGTACGAACGGGGCTGAACTTGAGAACCGGGTCCTACATCATGAAATGATGCAGCATAGAAAGTATATGGTCAGTACGTGGAATGTACCGAGTATGCAAGGTAAGTAAAACAACTCAAGTAAAATAAATCATTTAAAACATTTCATAACATATCATAAGCTTTTAAGCATAAGTATATGGGCTACATGCTTTAAATCTAAAATTCGCAATCTTATCATAACATGACCATGCATAGCTTTATAATATCATAACTGACTCGAATGACTTAAAGATGAAACACAACATTTATATCAAAAGTTGAACAATGAGTCAAACCTTACTTTTAGAACAAGCATGTATAAGGTAGACATCATGAGAAATGAATATGCAAATCTGAACGATATAGACAGTGGAAGACTCGTCACATAACCGACATACCACGATAGAGCTTACGTGATCCCAACTATTACACTCAAGTGGGTAGAGCCGTCCATAACATTGCTAGGGAGATGAACGATACCATGATATCGATATCAAGCTTAAGGGCCAAACTGGTTGGGGATAGTTCACAAGGGAGGTCCCGATAATATAATAGTATCAATCTACATTGGCGTGTAGTTCTGGGGCATAGGGTGATCGAACCTTAACACGCTCGGTGCTAGAAACTTCTCCCAAAAATATGCAATGCTCTACATCGTATATAACAAAGCTCAACATCGTCTATTGACGAAGCTCAATATGAAATCATGCATAACTCAACATCATCTGAAATGAAGCTCAATATTTTTTATTAACAAAGCTCATTAATGAAACCATGCATAGACTCGCATATGAAAATGAAGCTCAACATTGTCCATTGACAAGCTCGATAATTACATACATCTCAATTATATATTCATGCATATGAGAAACTTTATTTCAAAACATACCACAAGCTCAATCATAGGTGGGAGCATCTACTCCAAATCATGTGGTAAGCTACATGTAGAAATATTTAACTCAACATACCACAAGCTAGAATTTTGAAAAATGGGAAAAGTTTCACTCAGTGGTAATTAGCCATAACCTTGCCGGGGTTACGGACGATACCATGATATAGATATCAAGCTCAACGGGCCAATTGGGCCGGGGATGGCTGGCCTCACAAGGGGAGGTCCCAATAATATAATAGAATCCAACCCACATTAGAGCGTAGTTAGGGCATATGGAAGGTAGACCCTTAGCCCCTCGGTGCTAGAATATTCTCCCAAAACATGCAATGCTTACATCATATAAATCTGACTCAACAATCGTCTAGTGACTAAGCTCAACGTGAAATCATGCATAAACTCAACATCGTATGAAATGAAGCTCAACAGTATGCAGTGACCAGAAGCTCGATTATGAAATCCAAACATGCATTAGACATCATATAGATATGAAGCTCAACAATGTCATCTCGATAAAGCTTAGAATAAAATTATGCTTAAACTTGATATCATGTGAAATGAAGATTAATGACGACATACATCTCAATTACGAATTCATGTATATGAGTAGCTTCTTTGTGATATATACCACGAAACACGAAAAGAATAATGGGAGACTTTACTCCAAAAATCATGTGGTAAGCCTACTTAGAACTATCACTTCATAATCATCAATATAAGGGCCTTTCCCAAAAACCTTATCATGCTTTAACTCATACAATTTATTTGAAAACATTGTAATTTTGGAATTTCACTCTAAGCGAAGTAATAAAATCAATTCACAAAAATCATCATTCATACTCAACATTGAGGCACTACCAAAAGCTTCATCATACATGGGTCTATTTAATCTCCTTTGAAAACATCATCAAAATCAAGGAGTAAGATTGGAAATAGGCTTTTTCATCATCTACTCCATCATCATCATCATATAAGAAACTCCCCACACATGGGCGTTTAGATTCAATTTTAGAAAATAATTTTTGTAAAAAAAAATTATGTTAGAATCACTTCCCAAACTCGAAAAATCATGAATATCAACTCAATTATTCATACCCATGAGTAGAAATGTAAGGATCATGCAATTTGAATGAAAACCCACACTTGATCATCACAAATTAGTCACAAATTGATGGGAATAGGCATGGATGTGGAAAGAAAGCCCCCATTCATAGTCTTACATGCTTGAATGAAGAGTCTAACTGCCTCATTGCCCATTTGAGATTTCCACTTGTAAACGAAATTCTCTCACTTTCTCCTTCAAGCTCTCACCCTTGCATGCATTAAGAAAATGGCCTAGATGGGTCTTTCTCGGCTTAAAACCCTCTATTACGAGCTTAAAATGACGTAAGTATAGACCACTTAGAACGTAGGAATTATGGAAAATCCCTTACCAAAATTCTTTGAAAATAGCTGTCGGGGGTCTAACGGATGACACGACGGCTCATTACTAAGGGAAAAAATGTTGTTGGTTCTATCATATGCAGCTTTGCCTCATCATTCATGAAAATTCAACTAGCTTGGTGTGGCCCTCCCTAACGGTCGTTAGGATTCACGATGGTAAAGTTAGATACCACCGAGAAGTACATTGGATAACCTTCAACTGTCCTTCCCTAGGACCACCCCACGGCCCGACATGACAACTCGTGGTGTCGACCCGCAGTCGTTACATCACCCGCTAGGACCTCGAGTCCTGATTCATCTCATTCCTTCCCCACGAGTCACCTAACGACTCGGTAGGCCTCTCCACCCAGTCGTTAAGTGACCAGTTACACAGTGGCGCAGCATTTTCTAGTTTTCTCTGATTCACTTCGAGAGTCAGATTCTTAATTCGAGGAAGTATACAATAACTTTTCACCCACAAATAGATGGTAGGAGTCCAGCGGACTATTCGAACTCGAGGAAATGTTGGCTTATGTGATTGCATTTCAGGGTATTTGGGATGATCACTTACCTTTCATCGGAGTTTGCCTATAATAATAACTATCACTCAAGTATTCGAATGGGTTTGTTTGAGCTTTTGTAGGGGCAGAGGTGTAAGTTCACCTATTGGATGGTTCGACGTAGGTGAGGCTACATTGATAGGGCCAAATCCAGTTGATGAGGCTATGGAGAAAGTTCAATGTATTAGAAAGGATGAAAAGCAACTCGAGTCGTTAGAAATATTATGCGAGATGTTAGGAGGAGAGAAGGCTTGAGTTTGAGGTTGATGATTGAATTACTACGAGTGTAAGCCCATGGGAGTTATGAGATTTGGTAAGAAGAGCTTAGTCCTAGATATGTCAGTACTTATAGGATTTTTGAAGTGAGTGGGCAAGGAGGCATATGAGTTGGAGCTACAGCGAGTTAGCTTGATTGCATTCGATTTTTCATGTATCTCTATTGAAGAAGTACATTGTGACCCAACCTTAGTTGTTCTAGTAGAGGCATTAGGGTAGAAGGATAGCCTTACTTGTGAGGAGGTTCAGTTGAGATCCTTGATCATCGGGTTAGGAATTTTGAGAAATAAGAAGGTAGCTTACATGAATGTTTTGTGGAGAAATTAGCTTTTAAGGGAGCTACATGGGAAACCAGACGAGATATAGTGGCTAACCACATCTTTTCATTCCATTCCCGGTTTTCGGCCATGAGTTATCAGTTTCCTCCTTAGTACTCTATTCGGTTTCATGTTAAGTTCATGTCTCTAAGTTTCTTTCATGTCATGCATGTATGTATGTTTCATGTTTACTTTAATCATGTAAATCTGTCGGATCCGATCCTCCATAAGTTTTCGGCAATGGTTGTTCGGTTTTGGAATCCAGCTCTTTCCACTAACCTTCCAACTTAGTTGGCCCATATTCGATAATGAATATTTCCAAGGAAAGATATTGTAACACCCAAAGTCCTTAGATTTGGCCCAGGGTTTATAGAATAAAACAATAGGAACACAACACTAGGACCAAACAAACTCTTAGAACGAGTTTTCCAATAGACCAACGAGACGTTGGTTTTAGTCATTATTTAGTTTTCGAGTGCTATAAAAAATTACCCAGAACCACAAGGGTATTGTACGGACAATTGTTTAGTTGTACGGGCCATCGTTGGTGGTCATTGAATAAGATTGGAAAATTACGGAGGAATGATGCGAAACAACTGATGGACCAGCCGGTGCATTGTATGTGACCATGGCCCATTGTAGAGTGCATTGGTTACATCGGTTGTTTTAAAATTTCGATAGTTGGGGAAATTTTAGTAAACTCCTATGCTAACTCCTAAATAATATCGTTTTAGGCTTCATAAGGGTTAGATTAAAGGGGTTTAACTTAGATAGAATTTTTCATTCCTTCAAAGAATGATGCATTTGAATTTCCTTTTAAGATCAAAGTAAGGTTCTTCGTCAAACTCTTCAAATCTTTCTTGGATTTTCAAAAGAAAAGTCTAGGAGTTAATTCCCGGATATGTAGGATTATGAATGGGGAAAAAATCTTCCACCCTACATGCCCTTTCATGTCCAAATCATGATTTTTACTTCTCAGGATTCTTCATTAGAAATTCTAGGGTTTAACCCGATTCCATGCAATTTTCGAGAGTTTAACCAAATTCCATATAATTTTTCATGATATCTCTATGGATTCGATCCTCTTGTGTTTCAATTGATGATTTAAGGATATTAGGGCAAATTTGACTCTCAATTTACTTATTAATTAATGATTTCAAGTTTATGAAGATTATTCCCTATTATGCATGATATATGAATTTCAAGCTTATGAGCCCATGATTTTCAAGTACGATGAATTATCAAAGCATGCATGGATGTTTACTAATTCTTAGACTTATAATTTCATGATTTTTATTATAAAGCTTATTTTAAGTATGTACGATTTCATGATTTAGGAAAACCCATTTAAAGTTAAGTATGTTTTATCATGATTTAAGCCAAGGCTTATAAGATTAGTTTAAAGGAGTATTTTGGAGTCAAGATTCCCAATATTAAGATTTAAGCTATGTTTTGAGAATACAATTATGAGTTATATACATGTTTTGAGAGTAGTGTATAGCACGAGTAGGCCGGGGATTTCAAGGGCCCTAGTCTCATAAACTATGCGCCATTGTAGCTATATATTCTTATTTGAGACCTCTCAAGAGAATACTTTCCCCACCCAAGGGCACACCATTGATATCACACCTTCATTGTTCTTTAACTTAGCAAGGCTTAGGACGGCTCTGCCCATTTTAGAAAGATAGTTGAGACATCCATAAGCTCTATCGTAATGTATTCGGTTATGGCCCGAGTCTCTCATTATTTCTCATGTTTTGATTACTTATGCTCATATATTATGATATTCGTTTTATAGCATCATTTGGCCGTTGATCGAGTTTATGAGTTTTACATGTGATTTCAAGAATGGTAGTTACATATTTTCTATTTAAATCTTGGGACATTTTGGATTTGGCTTATGATGATTATCTCACGATTATGATTACTTAAGAATATGATGTTTAGCATGTTGTCCTTACTCCCATGTTCTATCTTGATTTATGTTCATGCTTTTAGATTATCGTTTTTACTAGAATGCTTTACTTTCTACATGCATTATATTCAAAGTACGCATTGCATACCAGTGTTATGAGTCTCATGATATAAGTTCGAGGTGATCTACCTCAGTCTATCATTAGCCCGCTCCTATTCGATCCCGGCTCAATCCCAATTTTGAGGTCGCTCTTATGATCAGGATGTTAGTTTTGACTATGTCTCTTTTGTTGATGTCTTTTACTTTCATACATAGCGAGCTAGTTGAGGGTGTTGTCCCGTCGGCTCATCGGATCTTTTAGAAGGCTTTCGAACGGCTATGAACATATGTTTCGACGATATTGGCATTGCTTACGTTCATGTTGTTATGTCATGCGGACTAAAAACATATTATGTTCATGCTTTATTTTCGCTTTAGTTATGATCTTATCATGCATGTGTACCATGGGTTAACTTGGAGTCATTCGGGTTCTGGTCTAGTGTCTCGATCTTGGAGTTCTAACAGTGCGTGACAAGTTATGTCCATGATTTTATATAAGTCATTTTCAATATTTTATATCTATATTCACCCATAAATTGTACATCAACTGTACACACATTATACGAGTTACTAATCGATATCTAACACAAAGTCATTCACCAACCTGCGGCGTCGTCTTCTTTGCCAAGTAACGATGGGTTGCATTCTTTGTAGTCTTGAGTATTTCTTATAGATAATCATCGGGGAGGATGATGGAATTCTTGTCATTCTCGAAGCCACCTATTATTTCATTGTTAGCATAACCAAACTTTTATTTACGGATGTTTTAATGACTAATCCTTATTACAATAAGAGTTGGGTTTTAAAGTAAGAAAAATACGAAGTTCTAGTACGCATCCTGGCTGCTGCGATGACTTTTCTTCAGCGGTGATCCCGCTACGAAGAGGCATCGGCTGAGAGGCCATACCTCAGAGCCCCACTAAATTTTGACTAAGCCCTTTTCATTCTTTACAAAAATAATTTACTTTCATCTCGAAAATAAAATTAGACTCGCAAAAATTTTAAATTCTTCTACCAACATCATCAAGTCTCTATAACGATCGGAAGGATCGTTACAGTATGAGGTTGCATCTAAGGAATTTTATGCGCTATATGAATAGGATAACATCCCACATTAATAGTCATTAGTACAGAATCTCTAAACGAGGTCATTATTTTGATGCTAACTAACCATTTTCCTATGTATATTGTGGCCAAATTTCAACCAAAAAATTTGATCAATATATTGATTTATGATGTGCATCTAAGTATAAAAAGAATATATTCCATTTTAAAAGGAGATATAGTTATATAGCCTTTTACAAATTTGATTCTAATTTTAATTTTTTCTAAAAAAATTAAAAAAATTAAAAAAATTAAAAATATTTTTATATATATGGATCTAAAAAAATCTATTCAATTTATAAGTGTTGATAAGATATCATTCACTTAAAAGCTTAATTCTTTATATACGATCTCCAAATGATTAGTTTCATGTAGAGTGTATATGAAAGCGGTTAATAAAGTCATAACCCTTGAAATCTAATTCTGCCACTTAAATATATAGTTTTAAAATTTTAAGCTCCTCAAAATTTGATATATTTAATTACTGAATTATCAAATCAAAATCAAACTTTTCAATATTGTGATTTTCATATAAAATTTTAGAGGAGATTGATATTCGGTTCGATTTTGATATTTATAAAAAAAATATTGAATACTATACTAAAATATTGAATTACATATAAATCAACATATATTACTATATTATATCATAGATAACAATATTTTTAATCAAAATATAGAGACTTATGATATAAACTAGATGAAAGAAGCACATACCACAACCCAACACTCAATTTTGAAGTTACTTTAAGAAATGTTGCAATCAAAATGAATTATCATAAAATCTTGCTAATTGATAAAATAATATGTATAAATTACAATTGAGATGAGATTATTATAGTAAATTTTTTTTAGAAATGACATGACAACTCTTATTACTGAGCATTGTATCTGTCATAGTTTTCAATATCAAAATATCAATTTTGATGGAATTTTGTCTGCCGCTCTTCACTTTTATACCGGCCAAGTATCATATGCATATTAAGGAATACGAGCACTCAAGGTCTAGGCACTACTTGTTCGAGCACACTTTTTTGAAAGTCACATCTTCTAATTGATCTCCGATTACAAATTACAATTAAGGATGAGATGTGTGCCCAAGGAAAATGAGGGGAACTTGATGAAACTTCTAGACTTAATTTTTGTGCATGATAAATGTGATCTTTGCCAAAGGTTTTACGGTAAATAATATCGATTTGCCAAGATCTTATAAAGCAGCCTTAAAGATCTCTTCAGCGCATATTTTATCTCAATCATACAACACATTTTATTGTCTCTCAATCCAACGGAAAATCCTAAAGATAGCACGATCATTAGGCCCAGCATTTAGAGGAAATTGATAAAGGCTTCATACGACAAAGATAATTATATCATATGAGGCTTGTATGCAAGTGCTATTGAGAGCTTTCAAGACATTATTTCAAAAAGCGCTTAGAGCCACCTCAATAACATGAAAAGTTGACCTTGATCTCTTTCTTACCTGAGCATTTAAGACTATGTATATAAAGGAACGATTAGTAATTAAAAGGTAGAATAAATATAAAAGTTATTACATAATCGAGTCTAAACCTACAATTCATTATACTAACTCTTCTTATATTTAGCATTTTAGAAATAGTCAAAGATTATTTAACTTAGGTGATCATATTTTTTGAAGTAAATTAATGCAATGCATAAATTAATATTTCGGTAGAAGAGTTTGACACAATATTGATACGACACAAATGTAAGTCATAAACATGAATATTGCATTGTAAATCTTTTGAATAAAAAGATAACAAATAAAAAAAATAAAACATTTAAAAATATTTTTAATTTATTTCAATCATAATTTAATTTCCAATTTCATATAACTGACTATCTCAAATGTTTTTTTTGTTTTTTTAATTTATAAAATTAATTGCTCTTAAAAGAGTAATCATATTAAAAGACAAAAAATGAATATTTTGTAAGGTCAGGTACCTCAATTCTAGAAGTCAATGTAAAATATTAGCGAGGCAAAACATTATTCATTTGGAAAATCTTTCCTAAATTGAAGAAGCATGCTTTTATGTCACGCTCCAAAATTGGGGAGGAGCGGCTCTAGATATGTGATTGATCGGAGTAGTCGGCTATATAGCATTTGTAACTATAACACTCCCGGGCCATTCGGGCTACTGTCACAAGTATTTGGAGTATAAGTTGGACCCATGAGTCTAAACAATACATGATAAATAATGAAATGCCAACGGGGCTATGATTATGCTAAACGAAGTAACGAAAAGCCTACAAGGCCACAAAATGAATAGACCCATCTGCGCTAAGTCACAAAGCCTCTGGTAAATTGAATTTGTAGTTGAAGAGGGTTCGACACTGCCATGGCACTCTCAAACTCTAATTGAAACAAAAGCGGTCTTATCTCTAGAAAGAAAGGAGCATGCGAGCACGTCACATTGATCTCAGGCTGTGCACACCCAGCGGCAATCCTTGACATCTACACCTTACGGCACCGTCTGGTCCCAGGAGCGAAAGGATGTCAGGTATAAATGAATGTACAAGTATGTAAGGCTAAAACGTATAAACATGAATGCACATCAAAATACTCAAGAGCAGTGCGACGAAACAACACGAGATTCTTGGAAGTCGATATATGAACAAGATATGATATATCGAGAGTACGACAGAAACAACTGAGATTCTTAAAGTCGATATATATGAACAAGATATGATATATCGTGTGAATACAACCAAGTAAGTACATACACAAGTCATGTTGTACCATTCATAAACTATAAAGTCCTAGTCAAAATAATGACCTAGTCATGTCGATCAAAAGCGCCCCCTCACAGAATACCTTCTCGGAGGTCTCATGGCTAAAGGGACATCACGCCCACCCCGAAATAACCACGTGGTGGTAAGGTAATAATCTAATAGCACGGACAACTTCCCACCAAACATAACCACACGTTGGTAAGGTCATAATTCTCATATCTAAGGGACAATTATTCACCTAATATAAGCTGCGTCGGTGGGAAGGTCATAAGTCTCATATTTGAATTATATTTTGCCCATCGACATTAGGAGTTGGTGGTATAACCTAAAGTCTAACTATTTCCATATGTGGAGCTGATCAGGGCTCGTAGTAAGTCCAATCAACACATATGACATAAAAGTGATGAATTTAGGGGCTAGCGGCCTAAAACGAGGAGCCTCTTTAAGTAATACATAAATGCAAATGAGCACACATACCATATATATTTATAAAATATGCACATATATCACGTAAAGCTTTTAGATTATATACGAACATGTAGACTCGGTGACTCGAAGTACCTTCGTGAGTTTTGACAACATAAGATCTTAGTAGACCAAGCAATGTCTAAAAATAATCATACCAATTAAACATATCGCTTGAATAGAAGCTCATGAATTCTCCATATCTATACCAACTATACAAATTCATTAACATCGAAAATTACATACATATATATATATATATATATACTACCCCTAAGATGTTTCCTTTACATGTATCGATAACCATACATTGAAATTATTACATTGAAATTCTGTTATCAAACTTATCACGTCGTATAGCTCTTAATTCATTTTTCTTATTCGCAGGAAAACATGAAACTTATAAATTGGAACTTGGAGTTATTTTTCATAACGCTTAACATATATATAGAGGTAAGAGCTGAACTATAGAGAATAATGTGTGAGACTTCTGTATAACATATAAACTCATATTTATATAACTAAATGATCTGCAGGAGACTTCCTAGAATTTAGGAGTTCTGAAGTTCTTTAGATATATAACTTATATTCATACTCTTAGTCTTTAAGTTATTTCTATCAACTGTTTGGATCGACTATAATTTAACCTCTTCTTTAATCATGAAAGTTTTCTTCTCCATTCTCATACTTTATGTATTTATAATCATTAACATATCTTGCTATCATCGCTATATAGTCAGTGGAAACATCTATACATGAAAGAGACTCTTATTCGAACATGAGAAATCAGCCGGTAACTCAACAAGAATGGTACATATGAACATATGACTTGAACATAACTGAAGATATTCATTTGTATATGACAACATAACTATCGTGTATACGTTAAGATCTTTCACTGAAGAGACTTATAAAAGCTTGAGTTTGTACACCTTTACATAATTTAATACCTGCCTGAGTTATCAGTATGATTCTCGATATATGATTTATTTAAAACTCCTTAGATTAGCATGACACATTTCAACATAACTTATGAACATGAGGACATAGCTTACAGATCTGAGATCTGGAGTTGTTTAGCTTAAACATTTGCAAGCTATTCTTTAAGGACTGCCTTATAGGCAAATTAAGACCTGTAGCCGTAATTCGAACAACATTAAAATAACTTACACAACCTTGAAAACTAACTAAGGATCTTGAGAAAGCCTAACATCGTTATAAGCAACTTAGAAGTTTTGAGGATTAACCTTGAGAAAGCCTAACATCGTTATAAGCAACTTAGAAGTTTTGAGGATTAACCTTTTTACGACATGGAAGGCAGTTCAATACTTAGGATGATTAACTTAACATAATTGAGTAGGGGAATAGCAGAAAGCTTCTCTTTAACTTAAGTTACTATTATACAAACGTTCAACTCTAATTATTTCGTAGAAGGTTAACACTTTACTTAACTTTTTCGTAGTCGTAAATCTTGCCTCTTTAAGTTAATTATCCTTTAGCTCCAGCTACCTTATTCATCTTGACTTTTTTTCCAACCACAATATGTCATTTAACGCTTGAATCTTTATTCCCGTGTTAACTATTTCATCAATCTTTATACGTACTTACCTTATTACCTAATCGACAACTTTACTTTTTAACCATATCTAGATGGAGCTAAACATCACTCAATAATTTTTATAGTCAACTTCGGACAGTAGTACATAACTTCACATATTACCTTTAAGGGTTACTATTCACTCTTATCTTCCCTTTTTATTAATGCGCAATTTAAGCTTAAAAAACTTAGCCACTTCTCTTGTTAAGATTTTTGTCTTAACTTAATTGTGTCGCTTGTCGTTTGCTTAACTTTAGGGAAAGGGATCAAAGAATATCCTTTACTAGTATCACATAATAACTAGAACCTTAAACAACATTAACACCATAAATATACATAACATAAAGGACCAGCCTACAGTGCCCACGCTGAGGGGTCTCTAGACTCAATTTACAACTACGACAACAACCATATACAATATATATTTCGCTTCACATTTTCTTTCTTTAAACATTCCTAATGATGTAAGCTTAGTGTCAAGTTCAACGTTTTTGACAAAATCATACCTATGCATGTCAAATCTAACTTTGCCGAACACCTTCCTTTCAAGATTACACATCAAAGCTCCCTTTAAGTCCAATTTAAAACCACAAAAGGCTGCAACTTCACTTCACCAAAGTCCTAGAAAAATTAGGCAGCAACATGCTACAAGAACACACAAAAAAACACAATACTACAACATTCTCCAAGGTTTAACCTCACAAATTCATAAAAATTAAAGAGAGAATTACTTACCATTTCTTAGAGATGTTATTACCTAAAGTAGGAGTAGGCTCCTACTCTTTCGTTTGTAAAGAACCAACTCAAAATGCAGCAACATAGAAATCAACAACAAGACAACACACAAACCATAACTTTCCTCCAAAGTTCTCTTCCTAAAACCCAAAAGAGACAAGAGTGAAGTTTCTTACCTGGGATATCTTTTCACCATGTGATATGGCTCTTAATTCTCTGAATTCTAGAAAAAAATAAGGTGAAACGGAGTAGAAATGAGCTTTTCAGCTCAAAATTACTTTTTATAGGTGAGCTGACCGGGCTAGGTGGTGCCCGCGTGTGATGCGCCGTGCAATGTAGCCTTGCGCACGCGCGATTGAGGCCTGTTGCCTGCTTGTCTCGGCGCCGGCATGCCTAGGCTCTTTCCCAGCCTATAGTTTTTTCTTCAAACTCGCATAACTTTTTACTCCGAACTACGATTGGCGAGCAGTGTTTTTTGCTGAAAACTAGATTCAATGACCTTTAATTTGATAGATTGTACACCACCTAAACTAGTTACATTCGGAGATATGCTCCTTCAAAGTCACGCCATACATTGAATCACTTGAAGTGACACTTCCCTAGATATTCCTTATTGTATACACTTAATATATTTCACTTTCCTTAACATAAACGTGCAATTATCTTAGTTACATGATGTCAACATACTTACGACACTTTGAAATGTCAAAAATTTTCTGGGTTATAACTCCATTAACATTTCCTTGACTTCTGTCATAAACATACATTCCATATATTCGTAAACACCTCTCTTTCTGTCACCTCTTCATATCAAACTATACTTATTAAACTCAATCTTTTTATCTAACATAAGATAGATATGCCTTAACACCATATAATCGAAAACTTTTCTAACCATAGGCAAATTTATACACTACCATGGGAGGGAATGATTAAGTTCAATACCACTTTTCCATTCACCACTTAAGATATAGAATCAGTGTTAAATCCGAAGATGCGCTTTTAGTGTTGCTTTTACCACGACCTGTTATTACTGCTCCTGATAACAAAAACTAAAGCCTGAACTAGCGAAAAAAGAAGGGACTGGATCCCCATGATAAATCGAATATCTAGCCTACTGGGCTTTAAAACACTACAAGTGGTCTGAAATGATCCTGTCAGCCTAGTCTTCTTACTCTGTTCTACTTCTCCGTCGGTACTTGGGAGATAATGAATCAGATCCTCCATCTTCTGAGCAAATGCTTGTATCCGAGTAATAGTCATATATGTCTAGCTAGTTACCTCTAAACATGTAACACCACAAAAGTTCCTAAGACTAAATTCGGACTCACACTCGGGCTTATTTTGTTCATATGATCTCCCTGTCCTTCGATAGCACAACTAGGGTCATAAACATTATCTTGCAGGTATGCCCTGCCGTCATTAGCATGCTATGGTGGAATAAGCTTTTTTTTCACTTGAGCCTTACTGTTGGTGGGGGTTTATTTCTGATGATCCCTCTCATACACACTTGAATTCTATGGGTCACATTATCCCCCTTCCTGGCTTACTACCGTAAGGATCTAGATAACTTGTAAATACTAAGGGTTTCAACCACTCTCTAATCCTTCTCGGAGGCAACAATTCTAGCCCTCCTTTACTATGCAACCTAAGCACCATTACATAAATACTTATGCTTTCTATTGTAGTGCAAGAACAAGCTAGGAGGTTAAAAAATAAACCTATCGTATGATGGTAGGACTAAGGTGTGGAACCTTACAGTATCCGAAGAGTAGGTGGTAGGAATCCTGCAATTTCCTCCTTTTTTGCACCTTTCAGGTTATTCACATTAACTATTGCCCCTGGATAATTCTAAATATCTAATAGATAAACCATCTCATATGTACATATATACTATACCCCTAACCTCCTATTCTGAGATTGTAGGGAAAACTAGGAACGGAACTGGCATATTTATCACATTATGAGGTTCTTGGTACCTCAGAAGGATATTGGAGAGATTAAAGGCATCTGCTCCCGTCCTTAGGCTGACTGTCTCCCAACTATGGTGCCTCACTGGTACCTCCTCCTACTGCTGTAGTTATCTTGCATCTGACTAGAATCTTTCGTATATCAAACATTATCCTAGACAGACATAACAACTAAATCTTAGGGACTCAACCCTATACAACTCTACTCTATAGCACGATTTGAGAAGAAGGAGGGGTAACTATACTATCATGCCTCGTATCCTCCTACTTATAAAATGTGGTGCACAACACATTTATAATCAAGACTCTACTAGACACAACTTGCAGACTCCCTAGGATACAAACTGCTCTAATACCAAGTTTGTCACGCCCCACCTTGGGAGGCATGACTGGAATTTAGTTCCACACTGGAATTTGACTGATTTGGCTAGGCTTATGCACGTCTGGTGTAGTCCTGCAACTCAACTCAAGAGAACAAAGGGCTATATCTCAGCTGTAAACTCAGCCTCCGCCCGAAAAGGCCTTATAGCCACCTGTAAAAGAAAAAAGCTAACCAACAACAGACCATAACAAGGGATCCTATGTGGGCTGACAAGGCCACCATGTTACCTAGTTATAACTGAAATGAAAATCAGGCGCTATACTAGGCCCCACACGGCCAACGCAAAATAAAGCATATATATATGGGCTTCACACGGCCAACAACACCCAACTAACTGACAATTGTAGTCTACAAGCCTCTAAGAATACAAATAGTGGTTGGGACAGGGTCCCGACCTACCCAGATGCTATACAAACTGAAGACTGCTCTTGCTCAACCTGGCAACTCCGAATAAAAGGAGCTGGCCAAACTGTTGACTCTGAATAGCTGTTACTGAGGATCCTGAACTCTTTCTATCTAAACCTGCAGGCAAGTAATGCAGCGCCAAGGGGAGGGCGTCAGTACAATATGTACCGAATATGTAAGGCAATAGATAAGCTGATAAAGACTGGAAGTAAATAGAAAGAAGGGCAGAAAGATTAACCTGTACGTCTGCTGATTCGTAATCTACATCTAACCAACACTATATGTACGTAAGCTAAGACTATATAATTACACATTTATAAATTATAACTAGCAAGCAAGAATACAAACAAGAACTTCACCTGGCCCCCATAAGCCGGAAGGTACAATCAACACAGAATAATTCATTCGGGCCCCCATAAGCCCTGACGAGCACATCTCAATCTATATACCCCTATCTGGTATCGTCTATCGCCCTGGCAAGGTTATGGACGGCTCTANGGTCATACTAAGTCATCTAATAACTATAGTCGTCCTACCAGTCCCTTGGGTCTGCAACTGAGCCCACTCTTCCCCTAAACTATAGTTGTGTCTGAGTCTGGTGGACTCCTATTGTCTGTACCCCGGGTACCGAACTCGACGGGGTGTGCCGATACATCATAAGAGTAGTCCAGCCATTTAATGGACTGTATGAAAACCTTGGACCTCATCTTTGTCCCTCACAGATGGCATACCGCTCCTTAGAGCAACGTCATCTAGCCCTTCGCGAGCTTCGACACAACTAATAACTCTGGGGTGGTCATGGATGGATCCTAAGTGAGGGAAACCCCAACCAAGGTGTTGTACTAACATCACAATCTAGCCACTCAAAAGGCATAGCTGGCCTTCTAGGACTAACGCCACCGCTGCTCGCCCCCTAGGATAATCTGTAAGGCTACTGGCAGGCACACCATGCACCTGTATCTGATCAGAGGATCCTGATAGTGATCATGATCTCTAATAGTTTAGACTGAATAGGGAGAGATCTGTAGTGGTCCAACACAACTCTCTATATGTCTTGCCCGGACATCTATAGCTCCTAATAACAGTGGGGTTGCGAATGACTAACTACTCAGTTCCTCTACTTAGGACAACTGTAGGGCTGGTACTGGCTGAACATGCTTTTGAGTGATCAACCCCTAATCCTCCATAGGAAGTTTACTGACATCCTTATCCTGAGGGTAGTACTTTACTAACGTGGTACTACTAGTCCCTTAGACCTTATCTTGGTGTATTCGAATCTTATATTAATTTTCTGGGCGATTCTTAACCTTATAGAAAACTTTATATAGACCTAACCATTCCTGGCAATCTGTGGGTGATAGGAACTGGTTGGGTTGCTGGCCCGGCTTGTAACTATTGTTAAGGTCCCCTTCCTTAGGGTTCACATGGGTCTATTTGACCTGGGTTGGCTTTCTTGGCGACTTATATGATAATGCTAAGTCAACTAGGATTGAAAATCATTGGTAATAGCTAATAGGGTGGTAGGCTGTCACTTAGTACACTAGACAACCCTAGTGTCACTGATTCTAAAGTGTGACTATTCTGTCTACATTTTGGGCCTTGGGACATGCAGTTACATCAATGGGTTCTAGGCGTGCTTTTCTGGCAACCTAGGCGCCAAACTAGTAGTTATGTCGCCTAGCTACGCCTATGCTGTTCAACTTACTAGCTCAAGCTCAATAACCCTCACGAGCTTCTAAGATCTATGCCTGGCAATAAAACATACAATCCTACTACAATAATGAACTAGAGAATATAAGAGTTTTGATGAAACTTCTAGCGCGTATCATACCTAACATATTCCTTCTCGACGAGAGATATTGCGGTATAATCTATATACGTTTTCTAGAAGCTAACCAGAACATATGTAACCGTAATCTACAGATAGCAGCTACTCATAGAATATCTGATCTTTATCTACCAGCAATAGCTAATTCCATAATGTTTAATCACAATTTAATGGTAGCAACTATCTACAGCATGTGAAATCGTCATTTCTATTCAAGAACATAAGTCATAACACTATAGGATGAGTATAATTGCCGAGGGTTAAGCCTTACATACCTCGATTGTCATTTCCTGAATAACTATCGAGTTTCAACTTTTATTTGCCAGCTCTCTTCCGCTGTAATCATTATACTGGAGGAAAGAGACAAATTTAAATACCAAATTCAGCGTAAAACGATAACTTTTAATACTAATATTAACTATACTTCAACTTAACGGAACACGACCGAAAACTTATTATTTCCTGAGAGTTCAAAAGGGAGAAATGCTTACTTGAAGCCTATGATTGTATAGAAATCCGTTTGAAGTAATTCATACAACTTTGGCTCGGCGGGGTTACGATTCGCTGGGAGAATTTCATGAAAATAACTCTATAGTAATGTTCCTTATAGGCTTAGAACTCAATGCCATAAGTTAATTTGAATTTGGACGGCATTTGGTAGCGTAATCGGACAAAAATCAGTCAATACCCACATTTCCTTTACCCTCTGGCCATGAAAACATTTGAGAAATGATTTAAATGAGAGAGGGAGGGGTTTATATACTACTTGGACGGTAGAAGGGGCTGTGCCTCGCGCCTCCCATTGAGGATGCCACCCTAGCGCGCCGCGCCTCCCATTTAGGCAGCAGGCTTGGCGCCCCGCGCCCCTCAAAGCGTCAGCAGGCCTGGAGCCCTGCATTGTCCAGTGCACTACTGGGCTGGCGCGTCGTGCTACTCATCACCAATCCATGTGTATGCTTACTAATCGTTAACATATACGGGCTGTAACAGAATCAATGATTTAGACTTATGAAGTCTATTTCAAGTATGCATGATTTTATAATTTGGCAAGCCAACTCAAGTTAAGTATGTTTTCATGATTTAACCAAGGCTAATAAGATCAACTTATCAAAATTTTTTGGAGTCAAGGCTCCTACTACAACTTATGATATGTTTTGAAGTCAAGACTCTCAATGTTCATATTTCAGACTATACATGTAATTATGATTTCAGTTTTGTTGAAAAATGATGGGAGCACTATGCATATTTTTTGGAGTAGTGGCTAGCACCGAGTAAGCCCGGGGTTCAGGCAGACCCCAAATCTTAGAACTATGCATCAAAAAAGGTGTGTGTGTGTGTGTGTGTATATATATATATATATATATTGGGACCTCTCACAAGAGTTTTCCCCTGCCACCAAGGGGTCTCAGGTTGATATCGATATCATGGTATCGTCCTTAGCTCTGTCAAGGTTTTAGATGGCTTTACCCACTTGAGTGTGATAGTTAGGGAATCATATAAGCTCTATCAGGATGGTGTCGGTTATGACGAGTCTCACATTGTTCCTCATGATTTCAGTTATTCATATTCATGACTTATGATATTATGTTTGTCAGCAGATTTGACCCAATGATTTTTTATGAGCTTTTACTTACGATTTCATCTATACAAGTCATATGATTTCTATTTCTAAATCTTGGATCACTTTGTTCAGATATGATAATCATCTTATGACTATGTATTAGATTCAGTTTTCAGCATGCAGTCCTTACTCTCATGATGTAGCAATTTATATTATATGCATGATTTCAGTTAACATTTACTAAGAATGATTTACTTATCTTACATACTTAGTACATTGAAAGTACTGACTTCATACTCTATGCTATATCATTTCATGATGTAGGTTCGGGTGATCCAGTTCAGTCTCGCCAATAGCTTGCTTTCCTTATTAGCTTAGTCCAGCCCCGTCTTGGGTGAGTCCTCATTGTTTGAGGGCATCTATCGTTTTAGTTTGATGTTGACATTTTGTTTCAAGCTTGGAGATAGATAGGGGCTTGTCCTAGCATCTCATAAGTTAGTAGTAACTTTCCCGACATAGACTAGCATGTTCAGCTTGAGATGTAGCATTGTGATGTTATCGTTCGATATATGTTACGTTATTTAAATTTCTTCTCAATCATGTTTAAGTTATTACTTTACACTTTAATATATGCATGGGTCAACTGTGAGTCATTCGTGGTTTTAGGTTCCATGTCTCGATCGGGGTCCCAACTCAGGTTGTGACAAAACATTCTCGAACTAGATCTTATTGTTTCTTCAATAATTTATAATCTCTAGTGGGCCTCTCAGTAGTATTCGAACCCAGATGAAGTTCTGACCATCTATCAGAGAATAAAGAATGAATGGATCTTATAGGATTCCCAAATATTCTTTGATTTCTTCCAGAAACAGATAGGGTCCCAAACCTAATACAATCGACGGACTCTATCCCTCGTATTCTGCACCTTATTTGGAGCATATCGAGCCAAAGAATTAAACCTGAGACTATATTTGCGAATGTTTATGCTTCCATGATTTAGGTACAAAAACTAATTAGCTCGAACCCGTCGAAATTCCCAGAGAAAGTACTGATCTATAAATGCTAGGGGATTAGGCTCAAAACTCACAGGCACTAGAGCTATCAAAAGTATTTTCCCTGGACCCTGTCATTAATTTCAACTGCAGCTTTTGAAATGTCACCACTTGAGTTAGCATCTAAAATGCTTTTTCAAAGTCACGTCCCTTGATATAACTGAAGGTTCTAGAGGATCAACAACTCTACCTCCTCTTGGCTCTACCGAAACAGGGACAACATGAGGAGTTGAATCCCTTTCCTCAGAGACTCCGACTGGAACTGGAAGAATTGTGGTATACGGGGGACAATTGGGAACCTTTCCAACATCAGTGCCAATAAACCTCGTAGGCATCTACCTTACTACAAGAGAATTTTGAAACATAGGCACGATTTAGATTTCAAACATCACTTACAACTTTGCTCTATAGCATGATATATTAATGAATAAAGTGAAACAACTCCTAAATGCCCAGTAGCCTCCTGATTATAAGTATAGTGCACAACATACCCATAAGCAAGACTCTACTAGACACAACTTGTGGACTCCCTAGGACATGAATTTACTCTGATACCAAGTTTTTCATGCCTAAAAATTGGGGGACGACACGACCGGCTCCCGATACTTGACTGACGAGGAACCCGGCTATATAACATCTGTAACTGTAACACTTAGGCCGTGCAGGACACTTGTCAAAATCAACTAGAGTACAGAATGGACCCATAAGGTCTCAACAATACAGGATAAATAACTAAAATGCCAACAAGGCTATGTTATGCTAAACCAAGTAATGAAAAGCCAACTAGGGCACAAAATGAATAACACTACACGTACTAAGCCCACAAAGCTTCTAAAGAATAAATTGAACTGATGGTCAGAAAAGTATGAATCACAAGCATTGGCAGAACTGTATGAATCATACCACACACTCATAGTGAGAAGCAGAGATATAGCCATATGATATCCTTAAGGCACGAGCGGAATGCAGGACTCATAGAAGGGTACGAATCATACTGTAGATATATAGGATGATCATTAGAGGTGCTGCATTTTATAAAGCCCAGATCACGACTGATTACCACGACTCATAGTGACACATCACGAGTCGTACCAGAAACTCATACCTGAGAAGACTAAAAGCTCCCAAGCATACCAAGATTGCAGACCATGAGTCGTAGCAGCATGGTACAGCTCGTAAGTCATCCTGATGCAACTATCCTTGCTAATTTAGGAAAGGATTTTATTAATTTTATAAATACTTTCCTTTTATTTTTCATTAAGGCGATCCGATATTTTTACATTATTATTTTGTTTTTGAGATTCCCAACACGACTTGGAGATAGATTTACACGAAAGAGAAACAAGTTTTCTTCGTTGTGTGCTTGATTTTCAAGGATTATTATTGCAATTGATCATTGGGTTTTTATTCTTTATTCATTGTAAGTCTTTACTCATGAATTCCTCTACATTTTCTATAGTTGTTCTTGCAATTATGAGTACCTAACCACCCATAACTAGGATTGTGGGAACCATGGCGAAATAACTAAATTAGGGTTACACAATGTGATTTTAAACCAATATGGTCGCTTGTATTGTTCTTCCCTTCATATTAATTATTTATTAATGGTGCAAAACGTTAGGACCAGCCCTTATTCTCTACTTGCTTGATCCTGGAGAAGTAGCTATTATGAAAAGAGAAAGACAACAAAGACTTGAAATTATCAATTTTCATTCAATAACTTGAACAACGGTTGTAGAAAAGTTAATTTGGAATCATTGGTAAAGGTTAGTCGGGAACACTCATGAGACCTAATTTGATGATTGAGTATAGTCATCTAATATGGGCGGATCAGCCGTTTGGATGAATGTATTTTATCAATTCTATAGACTAAGTATTGGAAACAGATCACGTGTGTAATAATCCGACATAGTTATGAATCCATGGGGAACACTTCTATAGTTAATTGCCTAGCTTTGACAACAACACCATTTCACAATACTGTCACTTACTTATTTCTATTAAAACCCCTCTTACAAAATAATTAAACTAATGTGTAAGTAATAGCATTAGCCGAAATCTTGACCATACTCCTCGTGGGATCGACCCTAACCCTGGTTGGATTCTTTATTAACAATGATCGTGTTAAAGTGTAATTTGAGCGTTATCACATACCAACACATCTGCTGATCTCACGAACTGCTATTGCAACTTGAAATCCCAAACTCTACCTGCATCTGCGGCTCGAACGCAGGTCCCCAAGCGAAGGAACGTCAGTATGAATGAATGTACTAGTATATAAGACTGAAACTATAAACATGAATACATTCAAGATACTGAAAACCAGAGTAGGATAAAAATAACCTAAGACTCTAGAAGTCTATATATGAACAAGATACAGTACATTGTGTGAATAGAACCAAGTAAGCACATATAAAATTCATGTTGNACATATAAAATTCATGTTGTACCATTCATAAACAATATAGTCCCTAGTCAGAACAATGACCTTGCCATGTCAATCAAAACTCCTCCATCGAGATGTCGTCTCGGAGGTCTCACAACTAAAGGGACATCTGCCCAGTGGACACAACTACATCAGTGGTAAGGTATTAAGTCTTATAACTAAAGGACAACTACCCACCTAACATAACTACGGTCATAAGCTCATATTCGAAGGGACAACTACTCACCTACGATAACCGCGTTAATGGTTAGGTCATAAGTCGCATATCTAAACCATATCTTCCTACCTAACATTACGGAGTTGATGGTATAACCTGAAATCCTGACTATTTTCATATACGGAGCCGATCAGGCTCATATTAAGTTAATCAACACATATGGCATAAAAGCGATTAATTTAGGGATTGCATCCTGAACAGGCCTCTTTCGTAGCACATAAATGCAAGTGAGCACACATACCATGTATAGTTAGCAAATATGCATATATATCATGTAAAACTGTCAAATTATATACAAACATGTTGACTCAATGACTTGAAGGACCTTCAGGAGTTTTAGACAATATAAGAACTTTAGTAGGATTACAAGCAATATCCTACAAATAATGTTACAAATTTAACATATCTTTTGAATAAAAGCACATAGATTTTCATTCTATACAATTTTGTAATAT
>JACEIK010000428.1:432416-442767 GCA_018107945.1 Datura stramonium | reverse complement strand
ATTATAAAGTAAAGAATTTTTTTGCTGTCGGGTCTAAAGATATTTATAGATAATTTATTAAGATAAATTACAATTGTAACAAAATAAGTAAATATAAGTGTAATTTTTTTACACTAATATTATATATGATTTACATTCACTTCCTTTATGAGTAATTTTTTATTTGATTTCTCTTTTGATGTATGGTACTTATATTGAAACCTTAGTAATCTGAATTCGTGTCGCGCAGGGCCCATATAAGAAAAGATCTCTCAACCAAGAATTTTTTATATCAAGAACTCGAAGTTGAGACCTTTAGAGGAGCAGACTCATATGCTGGACCACATACTTTTATGATCCATGAGTAATTTTAAACATTAGCTATTTGCTAAATTCAGCAAGTGTAAGTTTTGGTTGGATTTGGTAGCATTTTTGGGGCATGTGGTGTCAAGTGAGGATGTGTAGGTGGACTCTCAAAAGATAGAAGCTGTAAAAAATTGGCTTAGACCAGTAAATCCTTCCGATATCAGGAGTTTCTTGGATTTAGCTAGCTATTACAGGAGGTTTATTGAAGGATTTTTATTCATTGCAGCCCCGTTGACTAAGTTTACCTAGAAGAAAGTCAAATTTCAGTGGTCGGATACCGGTGAGAAAAGTTTTTAGGAGTTAAAGACTCGACTCACTTCAACCCCAGTATTGACCTTACCTGATGGTATGGATGGATTCTTTATGTATTGTAATGCCTCTAGGGATGGTCTTGGGCGGGTGTTGATGCATCATGGTAAGATCATTGTATATGCCTCTAGACAGATTAAGACTCATGAGAAGAATTACCCAATGCATGACCTAGAATTGGCAGCAGTGGTGTTCGCATTGAAGATTTGGAGAAACTACTTGTATGGAGTCCATGTGGATGTGTTTACGCACCATAAGAGCCTAAAATATGTGTTCACCTAGAAGGATTTGAATTTGTGAAAAAGAAAATGGTTAGAGCAGCTCAAGGACTATGACATGAGTGTCCTTTATCATCCGGGCAAGGCTAATGTAGTGGTGGATACCCTTAGCAGACTGTCCATGGAGAGTGTTTCCTATATGGAAGATGGAAGAAAAGAGTTGGTGAACGAGGTTCATGCTTGCACGATTAGGGGTTCACCTTATAGATTCAACAGATAGTGGTGTCATTGTTCAGAATGGTTTAGAATCTTCTTTGGTGACTGAGGTCAAGGCTAGTAAGATGAAGATCCTATTTTGGTGAAGTTGAAAGAAACGGTTCAAAATCAGAAGGTGGAGGTCTTCTCCCAAGGTGGGAGATGGTATGCTTCAAAATTAGGGTCATTTATGTGTTCTGGGTGTCGATGATTTGGGAGAACGGATATTTCATGAGGCTCATGGTTCCTGATATTCTATACATCCAAGTTCTACCAAGATGTACCGTGACCTATGGGAAGTTTATTGGTGGAATGGCATGAAGAAGGACATAGCGGAGTTTGTGGCTAAGTGTCTGAATTGTCAACAAGTGAAAGTGGAGCATCAGAGACCTGGAGGTATGCTGCAAGACATCAGTATCCCCACTTGGAAGTGGGAAGAGATCAATATGGACTTCATCACAGGGTTGCCTCGCACTCGCTGATAATATGACTCTATATGGGTGTTGGTAGACAGGTTTACCAAGACAGCTCATTTATTACCGGTCAAAACTACCAAGTCAGCTGAGGACTATGCTAGATTATATATTTGAGAGTTATTTCGATTGCATGAAGTTCCCTTTTCCATCATTCTGTATATACGTACTCATTTTACCTTGCAGTTTTGGAGATCATTTCAGAAAGAACTTAGTACTCAAGTCAAGCTCAGTACAGATATTCACCCTGCAGACAGATGGTCAGGCCGAGCAGATCATTCAAACTCTTAAGGATATATTGAGAACATGTGTGGTTGATTTCAAAGGTAGTTGGGATGATCATTTTCCTCTTATCGAGTTCAGTTACAACAACAGTTACCACTCTAGTACCCAGATGGCTCTAATTGAGGCTCTTTTTGGGCGAAGGTGTAGATCTTCTATTAGGTGGTTTGAGTTAGGCAAACCTACGTTGATAGGGCTGAATTCAGTTCATGAGGCCATGGAGAAAGTTCAACTCATAAGGGAAAGACTGAAAACAACTCAGAGTCGTCAAAAGTCATATGCGGATATTAGGTGGAGAGAACTCGAGTGTGAAGTTGATGATTGGGTGTTCTTGAAGGTGTCTCCCATGAATGGAGTGATGAGGTTCAAAAAGAAAAGGAAGCTTAGTCCCAATATGTTGGACCATACAGGATTTTGAGACGTGTTGGCAAGGTGGCCTATAAGTTGGAGCTACCAGCGGAGTTAGCGTCAGTGCATCTAGTTTTCCATGTATCTTTATTGAAGAAGTGTATGGGTGATCCATCTTTGGTTGTTCCGTTAGAGAACATAGGCGTGAAGGATAGCCTTATCTATGAGGAGGTACTTGTTGAGATCCTTGATCTTCAGGTTAGGAAGTTGGGGAACAAAGAAGTAGCTTCAGTGAAAATCATATGGAGGAATCAACTCTTTGAGGTAGCTATGTGGGAAACCGAAACAGATATGATAGCTGAATACCCGCATTTATTTCCTTCCAACTCCATCTCAGCTTGAGGTATCAATTTCCTCTCTAATATTCCACTTAGCTTCATGTAAAGTTCATGTCTCTCAGTTCCTTTCATGTTCTAGCATGTATATATGATTTATGAATTCAGTTCAGTCATATGTATCAGTTCGAAGTCAGTCATTCCACTAGATTTTAGCTTCACATGTTCAATATTTGGGATTGCAGTTCCTTTTCCCCAGCCTTTCAGTATGTTAGCACTACATTCGAGGATGAATGTTCCCAAGGGGGATATATTGTAATACCATGGAAGTTCCTAAGGTTGGCCTCGGGATTAGAAATGCGATCAGCAGAAAAAAGTTGGAAAAAAATCTTAAGATGACTCGTGGTACGAGTCGTAGGATGAATTGTTGTTGGAGGACTGAGCTACCCTGGATAGAAGATACAAGTCGTTATACGACCCCTTGTGGGAGATCACAAGTCATTGTACGACTCGTTAGAAGGATTGAGGATCTAGACAAGTAAACCACAAGAGAAAACCATGAGTAATAGGTTGGTGATACGACTCGTGGTCAGTGGTCATAACAGGTTTCTGGTGTACCACGTTTGGGAGGAACGAGTCGTGGTATGACTTGTTTTGGGAAAAAATAAGCCATGGCCTGCACCCATTGGAAGAGACTGAGGATTTTTGAAAAAGTTACCAAAGGTGGATCCAAAGACTCATCGTTTGATGGTATGAGTCAGGGTTTGACCCATGGGAAACTTCATAAGTTAGGGCAAACAGTGGTGAAGACGGGTGGTAACCACGAGTCATGGTATCGAGGTATGACTCGTGTTGTCAGTCGTGACTCCTGATAGTGTGTAATTTTCTGTAAAATTAATAAGTATTTTGTATTTCCTAAGTCCTAAACTACATCGTTTTAAGCCCTGAAAGAGGTTTTTTAAAGGGTTTAAACCTATTCTAAATCATTCCCCTCCCATGCATGCAAAATTAGGAGTTCCCATTGAAGATCAAGCCTAGAATTCTTCAAGTTCTTCTCCAAATCTCTTAGGCTTTCAAAGACAAGTGTAGACTCAGTTTACCTTGGTATGTAAGGATAAGAATGATGGTTCCCTTCATTCTCGTGCTCAAACTCTCCTACAATTCATGAATGAAGTCTAAATCCAAGTTATGATCAAAATGTGATTTTAACCCAATTTTATAGAATTCTCTATCAATTATTTATAGGTCAATCCCCTTCATGTTTTAAAGTATATTTGAAGATTTATGGGCAGATTTTAAGCATGTTTTGATTTCAAATTTATGATTTTAAATTTTAGAAGATTATGCCTAATTATGCATGTTCATGAAAAAGTCAAGTTGTATAATTAGTGATTTCAAGTATGATGAGATATCTAGTATGTATGAATATTTACAAATTACTCATGTATGAATCTATGATTTTGATCAATGAAATCTATTTCAACTATGCATGATTTTTAGATTTGGGCAAGCCCACAGAAGACAAGCATGTTTTATGATCTAGCCAGGGATAACAAGATCAAATGATGGATATATTTTGGAGTCAAGACTCCTCAAATGTAAAGATTCAAGTTATGTTTTAGAATATGATTATGTGAGCATTATACATGTTTTGGGAGTAGTGTCTAGCACTGAGTAGGCTAGGGGTTCTAAGGTTCCCCGGTCTCATAAACTACGCACCAACATAGGTGTATTTTGGGGCCTCTCAAAAGAGAGTTTTTCCCTGCCAAGGGCACACAGTGATATCACACCTTACTTATCCTTTTCCCTGGAAATACTTAGGATGGCCCATGTTGGCAAGACGTGGGATCATCATGCACTCATACACGGTTGTTTTTGGTTATGACGAGTCTCTCATTGTTCCTCATGATTTCAAGTATGCATGTTTATGACTTATAATATTATGTTTTCAGCAGGTTTGACCCAATGATCAATTTATAAGATGGTACTTATGATTTCAGTTATGGCAAGTCATATGATTATATTTTCAACTTTGGGCCATTTAATTCAGATATGAGATTCAGTTTATGACTAATCATGTTTTTAGATATCAACATGCAATCCTTACTCTCATGATCTTATGATTTATGTTATGTGCATGATTTCAGTTATACTTACTCAGCCTGTTTTACTTACCTTGAATACTTAGTACATTCCACATACTTAACGCATACTCTATGCTATATCATTTCATGATACAGGTTTAGACACTCAGACTCAGTTTTGCCATTATCCAGTCTCCATAGCTTAGTCCAGTTCTCTTGTTGGTGAGTCCTTATCCTTGAGGACCTTTAGATTTTTGAGTTGTGTTACTTTCAATTTTTAGACTTTTAATGAGTGAGTTGGGGATGTTGTCCCATCAGCTCTTCAGTTATGTTAGAGGCTTTCAAAAAATATGTAGAGTTTCATCTTTGTCTGTGTTGACTCTGTATAATTTATATGTATTCATACTTGCTCTTATTCATGTTTTCATTTATCAGGTTTCGCTTGATGTATGTGTTTTAGTTATCATATTCATGCCATGGGTCGACTTGGAGCCATTCATAGTTCTAGGTTCCGTCTCTCGGTCCGAACCTATGTTCAAGTCGTGACAATTTCTAAATGATATTAATGTAGTTGCAAATTTTAAGAATCTTTAGATGAAATAATTGACCTCTTTAATCATATTTAAAGACTAAAATTTGAAAAAAAGGAAATTGTTTGGCAGTCATAGTTGTTAATGCAAAAAAAAGGCATAAAATGTGCTTTTTGGGGGATTCGAACCCACATAGCGAGACTAAACTTGAGCATCCATCACCTGTGAGCCATTCAGCTCAATTGTAACAAAGGTGTTCAATTTAAAATATATATCTATTAAGTACTATATTAATCTATATACCCAATACAAATTTTTGTGGAAGGATGTCCGAATGACCACCCTTTATGTAGTAGCTCCGCCCTTGGTATTATATGAGATAAAAACCCTGAACTTTGTTATATAAGGCTAATGCTAATCTCAATGTATGGAGATCATGATTAGAAAAAAGATTCCGATACAAATAAGAGATTAATGAAGGCCAGTAAGGCCGTGGACCCACAATAGGTCCCGAAGTCAGAAGTACCTCATAAACAATGAAGAAAGTCTCAAGGATCCACCTAACATCCGCTCTGGCCAGTGGGAAGCAATATCTTCAAGCCCAAACTCACCATTTTATCCAAGGCGCAAAGTACAGTGATAACGAAATTATCACTAGTCAACCTCAAGACCTACCCTAACCTGCGGCAATGTGATAATACTCAAGTGCAATCTAGAGTAGATTTTTTGTAAGATCTAGACTAGCCTTTTTAGGATTATCCAAGAGATTTTTCCCAATAAATAAATACTTGCATCTTAGTAGAAGACATCTCATCTTTCTCACTTGTAACAAGTAATCTTTGTTCTAAATGCACAATCTATCTCATCTTTCATTTTCATATCTTGATATTAATGAGCAATTTTACTTTTAGTCATTGTTATTACTTTTCTTGTTATTATCAACAACACCTAGCTGAGAAAGATCGAAATCGTGAATGAACCTTATTCACTTGCCTTTGATCCTATTTTTATAAATTTTAACTTAATTTGCAACCCACATGATTTTTCTGATAAATAAGTATAAAGTTGTAGGATAAGTTATCCAAATAAAAGGTGGGATAAAATAACCCTATGAAAATAACCCACAACATTTCAACCTATCCCATCCCACAACCAAACGACCCCTTAATCTCTTGTGATAAATGGATAAGTAAGAAGAAATCCATGTGATTAGAAATTTTTTACTGATAAGGTTCCTACTACAATATAAAAGATACTACAACAAGAATAGATATAGCAAGAGGAAATCCATGTAATTAGACAAATTTTATTGATAAGGTTCCTGCTATGATATAAAAGATCTCTCACTACAATAGGAACATATATTTAAGAGCAAAGTAATTTATGTGGTTTTGCTTTCTACAATACTAGTAGGTAACGCCCGTCCAGTTTATCTATAGTTTTCATAAATGGTTGTAAGTAGATTTTAATAACATTTTGATTGTCATTGCATGTAACGATCTGTTCGTTCATTATGAATTAATTTGCAACTACAAGCATAAGAATTAAAAATTTATTGATATGAATTTTTATTTTTAGAATAACAGGTATAAGCGCTGAGAAAATATTGAGTATGATAGAGTTAAAATGAAGTGGACCTTGTAAGGCGAGTCCCACTATAGTGAGCTCGCTACAGTAGAGGTTGTGATAGTTATAGCGGGAGACATGAATCAGAATTTCATGTTTAAGTTTATTTGAGGGTCTAGCTCCTATTCTAAGGAGGGTTTCCTCTTTAAAACACCCTACTGTAAGTTTCAAGATATTCCTCCTAAGAACGGTGAGGTGTAGCCCTCCAAGAACATGGCTCCACCATCTGGCCCACTGATCCTCCATCAAGAATTCTAGATTGAGGGAGAAAAATGAAGTCCTGCCGGTGGTAGAGTAGCATCTTAGCGTCGAGGTAGGTTATGATTTACTTTGAGTTTAGAATTTGATTAGTGAATCGTACATACTTATAAAATTGATGGGGGGAGTGATGAAGGGCGTACTTACGCACTTCTTAGCCATATTTTTCCTGGACTTTACTATGTTTTGAGAATAAAATTATGTGTATTTGCATGTGTTTATGTTATATATTTGTGAAAATGGCTAACACACATTATTAGATTCTTTCAAGGCTAAAAATGATGGATTTGAATGTGTTTGAGGCTTTTGGAATAAAGTTGAAGAAGATAGAATGAAAAAAGCAAGATCAAAGGAAAAAATAGTGCACTGCCACGCCTGCATGACTAGCAGCGCGAGGTGCCAGCACCTCAGCAAAACCAGCCACGTGACGCGACACTACACTAGGCGCTACCAGCCACGCAAAGCAGCAGCAGTTCAATGCATTGCCTGGAGCGATGCGGCAGCAACATTGGCGCTATAGCAGGCGTGAGGCGCTGGCCTTGCAGTGCATTAGAATGGGCGACACGGCACAACCTCAGCACATTGGCATAGGCGACGCGGAAAGCATGTCACATGCTCAATAAAGCCAACTCCCAGTTCAACTAGGAAAAGGAGCTTCAAATCCTAAATTAAATTCATCAAGGAACAAGAAAAACATAAATCTTCTACTATAAATACCCTTTTATTTTTAAGTTTTAAAGAGGGAGCTTTGAGAGGATTCTTGACACAATTAACACGATATAGCAAAGCAAGTTGTAAAGTTTAGTTCACGAAACGCTTTGAGATAATTGTCGTTGAAGTGTTCTTCCGTATTTTCTTGCAATAGTGAAGTGAGTTTTTTTTAATCATTGTTGTAAGTATTAATTTATACTTTTGTCTATGAATGCTATGAATTTACTTATAATTATGAGAGGCTAACATATCCACAACTAGGGTTGTGGGAACCATGACGATTTAACATAGTGATAATCATCTAAAATAGGGGACCAACCATTTTGGTGAAGTTAACTTACTGATATTACCTGCTAAGCACCGGAATAGATCACTAGTATAAAACGCTTTGTGGTTATGAAGTCATAGGGAACACTCACCCTAGTTAGTTGCATTAATTTGGAATCAACCTTCACTTTCTCTCAACAATATTATTTGTTACTTTTACAAATTCCCCCTTTTAGGAGATAATTGACTTAAAATCTTAAGTACTAGCGTTCTTCTATATCCTTCCATATTCCCTGTGTGATCGACCCCAACCTTTGTTGGGCTCTTTATTGACAACGTCCACTTCATACTTTGTCAGGAAGTGTGAGTTTAAATCACGAGTTTCCAAGTTTCCATCAATTTCTTTGTGGGTTTTCAAGGAACTTAGAAATCAGTCCATCCCCAGGTATGTAGGGTTTTAGAATGGATGAAATCCTTTCACATCCATGCCCAAATTTCGATTTAAATCACGAATTCTCCTATTCAAGTTCTATGGGGGTTTTTCCAAATGCATGAAAATGTGATTTCTCTTTATGGGTATGATTTAATTGAGTTTTAATTATTGAATTATGAATGATGGGTAGATTTTATATTATTTTCTTTAAAATCATGTTTCAAGCTTTTTAAATCTAAAATGCCCATTGATGAGAGTTCGTGAAAGTTATGATTTATGATGAATATTCAATATTTTGAATTTATTGATGAAGGAAAAGCATGAATTCAAGTTACCCATGTTTATGAGAATATTTTGAAAGAATTGAATATGATGAAGTATTGAGCAATTCCCACATGATGAAGTATGATTTATGATTTATGAAGCAAATTACATGATTAATCGATTTATGATGTTAGCCGATGAAATGGGCCTTTGATTCTTGGCTAAGCATGTTTTAAAGGGGATCAATGATGATAAATGTTATATTTTAGCCAATGAATCTTAATGCATGATTTTATTCATTTACGTATGAGCCTATATGCATGTTTTTAGGAGCCATGTCTAGCACCGAGCAGCCCGGCTTTCAAAGGACTACGCCGGTGTCTCATAACCACGTGCCACCGTGGGTTTCTAAATGATATGATGTATTGATTATGATCCCCTCAAATGTGATATCACGCCTAATGCAGAAACCTCGCCTGGCAAGCCAGGGTCGGCTCTACCCACTTGAGCGAGATAGTGGGGCATCATGAAAGGCTCTACCATGATGGTCTCGCTTATGACGAGTCCTCCCATTGTTTCTCATATTTTATGCACTGTTATGTTTATGGTATTGGCTCAAGTTAATGTTTTGATAAAATTTACTTAATATTATGATTACGAATGCTTTATAAATGATTTGAAGGCCTTGAGCTATCACGCCCCGCCTTGGGAGGCATGACTGACACCTGGTGCCCTACTGGGACCTAGACTGCTGGACTGGCTGAGCCTACGCACTTCTGGTACTAGGCTGGCTCTAACTCCGGATTCAGGAAAACGACGGGCTATATAACGGCTGTAAATACAGCCTCCGGCCGACTAGGCCTATAACCACCTGTAAGCAAACAACAGCTAACCCGAACAACAGTAGTATGAAGGAATCTATGCGGGCCGACAAGGCCACCATGCTGTCTAGTTACTTATGAATCAAGAAAACAGGTGCTAAACAGTTACGTGACCGACAAGGTCACCACTACCAACTGAATGAGGCCTCATGCAGCCATCATAAACAACTAGAACATACACACGACCTCACACGACCGGTACAACTAACCACAGGGAATATACAATCTGCAAGCCTCTAAGAATACTGATAATATGGTCGGGACATGGCCCCGGCCTACCCATACTGTACAACAAAAGAAAAGGGATAAACCTCTAGCTATCTAGCTCCGGATGACTGGAGCTGATGACTTAGTGTGCTGGCTAGAATCACGAGGGGTCGGCTCCTCGTCTATGAGTACCTGCAGGCAAGTAATGCAGCGCCCCAAATGGGCGTCAGTATCGCTGGTACTGAGTATGTAAAGCAACAACTGAAAAATATCTGAAACAACAATAAAACTGATGGAACTAAAATAGAAAGAAATAGACTGAAACTGACTGAAAATATGAATCTAAGACTGTTCTCAACTATGCTGGAAGGAGTAGGAGACATACTTGGAAATGTATCGCCCTATTGTCGATCTACTCGTATCTAGCGTAACATGACATAAAATAACATAACATAGCATAACATAGCACACACAAACCTTACCCGGCCCCCATAAGCCGGGAGGTACAATCAACACGCAATCTAT
>JACEIK010000428.1:389665-412515 GCA_018107945.1 Datura stramonium | reverse complement strand
CATTCTCCAAGTTATAACCTCATAAACTTAAAGAAATAAAAAAGGGAATTACTTACCCTTTCTTGGAGATGTTATCAGCTAAAATAGGAGTAAACTCCTATTGTTTCCTCTTCCTAGAATCATCTAAAAATGAAGCAATACCACAATCAATTACAAGACAACAATAAGTCATGACTTCCTTTCAAGGTTCTCTTTTCAAAGCCTAAAAGAGACAATAGTGAAGTTTCTTACCTGGGATATCTTTTCACCATGTGATAGGGCTTTAAATTCTCTGAATTTTGAAAAAGATCAACTAAAACGGAGTAAAAATGAGCTTTCTAGCTCAATTTTACTTCATATAGGAGGGCTGACAAGGGTTTGGGCGGCGCCCGCGTGGAGCGCCCGTGCGACGTGTCCTCGCGCGTGCACGCGCGTGCCTGCTACCTGCTTGTCTCGGCGCCCGCGCGCATGGGCTCTTTTCTAGCCGACGGTGCTGTCTTCAAACGAGCATAACTTTTTACTCCGAACTCCGATTGACGAGTGATTTTTTTCACCATAAATTAGACTCAAATATCTTTTATTTGATAGGCTATAGTTCCTATTAATCATTATATATTTGGAGATATGTCCATTTAAAGTTGACCCTTATTTACAAACATCACATACTATTCGCTTTTCCCTTTGCACATGTTTCCCTCCTCACCTATGGACAATATACGATCCATCATTCCCTTAATATGACATATAACCATCAAATAATCATCAACAAAAAAAATTTCGGGGTGTAACAGGTAATGAATGGATTACGAAATATTTGAAAACTTGAGCCTTATGTTATCTTATGATATTCTTTTTATGATCATGTTGTCCCACTATTATGATCCCTTATCAGCTTTTATGTATTTTTAGATGTCTTTTTTACTTACCTTGCATACTCGGTACATTCCACATACTGACCGCATACTCTATGTTGTATCATTTCATGATACAGGGTCCGATCTTCAGACCCAGCACTGTTAGTAGTTCATCTCGGAGTTTAGCATCCATCTCTTTGGTGAGTCCTCAGTCTCGGAGGATCAGTTTGATATCAGTTATATTTTCATGTTCAGTTTTCTAGACTTGCCAGTTTAGTTAGGGATGTTGTCCCATCAACCCATTGGATATGTTAGAGGCTTTCAGACTATATGTAGTATTCAACTGTTATATATGTAGTACATTCCGGTTGCCATGTTATGTTATGTTTATGCTTCTACTATGTCGTTATGATAAGTATTCCTATTTATTGATATTGAGTTAGATGTATGTCCATGCCATGGGTCTACTTTGAGTCTCTCAGGGCTCCTTGTCCCTGTGTTACAATTCGGGTCTACGTTCGGATCGTGACAACTTGGTACTCAGGTCAAGCTCAGTACAACGTTTTACCCGCAAATAGATGGTCAAGAAGAGCGAACAATTCAGACTCTCGAGGACATGTTAAGAGCATGTGGGATTGACTTCAAGGGTAGTTGGGATGACTATTTGCCTCTTATATAGTTTTCGTATAGTAACAACTACCATTCCAGCATTCAGATGGCTCCGTTTAAGGCTCTCTATGGGCGGAGATGTAGATCACCTATTAGTTGGTTTGAAGTCGATGAAGCTGCAATTATAGGACTAGATTTAGTCCATGAGGCCATAAAGAAGGTTCAGCTCATACGGGACAGGTTGAAAACAACTTAGAGTCTCCAAAAGTCTCATGCGTATGTGAGAAGGAAAGAACTTTAGTTCGAAGTGGATGATTGGGTGTTTCTGAAGGTGTCTCCCATGAAGGGAGTGATGAGGTTTGGAAAGAAAGGAAAACTCAGCCCTCATTATGTTGGTCCCTAGCGGGTTGTGAAAAGGGGTGGCAAGGTAGCATATGAATTAGAGTTGCCCTCAGAATTAGCTTCAATCAATCCAGTTTTCCATGTATCGCTCCTAAAGAAGTGTTTGGGTGATCCAGCTCTAGTTTTTCCGATGGAAAGTGTCAATGTGAAATATAGCCTTAGTTATGAAGAGGTTCTGGTGGAAATACTAGATCGGAAGGTTCGCAAGATAAGGAACAAGGAAGTAGCTTCAGTTAAAGTTTTATGGAGGAATCAGCATATTGAGGGAGCTAAGTGGATAGCCGAAGCTGATATTATTGCTAGATACCCACATTTATTCCCTAATGGCTCAGTTCCAGCTTGAGGTATCATTTTTTGCCCTAAAACTCTATTCAGTTTCATGTTCAGTTCATGTGCCCCAGTTTCTTTCATGTGTATGGATGTATGTATGGTTCATGAATTCAGTTCGGACATGTAGTAAATCGGGGTTTGTCATTCCATCAATTTTCAGCTTATATGATCAGAACTTGAGTATGAAGATTGCGTTTCTGTGCTTTTCTATATGATTTTCAACATTTGAAGATGAATTTTCCAAAGGGGGAGATATTGTTATACCCCGAAAGCCCAAAGATCAGACCCGGGAGTTGAAATGAAGAAAATAGGATTTTCTGCACCAGGTCACAAAACGAGTCATCCTGTGACCTTTCAGGTTGACCACGAGTCTTTAGGTGATTCGTGGTGAAGAGTGTTGGCTTGCTTGGGATTTTTCAATTTGGGGTGACCACGGGTGTGACCACGAGTCGTGGTTAGCCCCATGAGTCATCAGGTCACCCGTGGTCAAGGGCAATTGGAAGGTGAAGGAGTTATTGGCAATGTACCTCACGATTTGACCCTACGAGTCGTAGTCAGACACCATGATTCGTTAGGTGAGTCGTGGTCAGCTTTTGGTGAATGAATTAAGGTTTTGGCAGTGGAGGTAACGAGTGGTGACCATGAGTCGTGGTCACCAGTAACAATTCGTTAGGTCCCTCATGGGGACCCTTCGAGAAAAAATGATAGTGCACTTTACGACAGTAGACAATGACTCATTTTCCCTGGTAACGACTTGTCCAGTCTCTCATGGGGACTGACAGTCATTTATTTTCTGTGAATTTAGTAAGGGCTTATCCATAATTCTTATGATCCTAAGGCCTAAACTACACCATTTTAAGCAATGAATAGTGAGTATTAAGAGGGATAAGTTCATTCTAGGTTATTCTTATTCATGCATGCAAGAGTAAAGGTCTAGAGAGGTGATCAAACTCAATTTCCTTCAAGTTTTCATCAATTCTTCCTTGAGGAATCAGAGAAACTATAGAATCAAATCCTCACAGGTATGTAAGGCTATGAATGAGTGAATTTGTTCACACCCATGCCCAATCCCTCTCTAATTCATGAAAGTCTATATATTGATTCTATGGGGTTTTAACCCAATGCATGGACTTCCTAAGTTTCTACCATGGGTATGATCTAAGTATGTTTCTATTATTGAATTATAATTCATGGGCAAGTTTTACATTGTTTTCCATTATAATCATGTTTTCATGCTTTATAAATTATAATGCCCATCCATGAGAAGTTCATGAAAGTTAAGATTTATGATGTATGTTCAAGTATGATGAGACATTTATGATGAAAAGAATATTTTCAAGTTACCCATGTCTATGATCATGTTTTCAAGTGAATCAAGTGTTTTCAAGTATGTTTAAGTATTGGGCAAGCCCATATTTTTAAGCATGATGTATGATTTCAAGTTAATTAGCTTACCGCATATTTTTAGAGTCAAGACTCCCAATTATATTCAGCTTGTGGTATGGTTTGAGCCAAGACTCCTCATGTATGATTCAGATTTACATACATTCATGATTATTCAGCTTCATTGAAAAACGATAGAGATAATATTCATGTTTTTGGGAGTAGTGTCTAGCACCGAGTAGGCTAAGGGTCAGTCAACCCTATGCCTCCGAACTACATGCCAACATAGGTATGATCAGCTTATTTGGGACCTCCTATGTGAGCTTTCCCCTGCCCCAAGGGGCCTTCAGCTTGATATCAATATCATGAAAGTTTCCTTAGCCCTGGCAAGGCTTTGGACGGCTCTTCCCACTTGAGTGCGATAGTCGGGACCACGTATGCTCTATCGTGGTAATGTCAGTTATATGATGAGTCTCCCGTTGTTCCTCATGATTTCACTTATTCATATTTATCATTCATGATATATATATGTGTGTGTGTGTGTGTTACCTAATGTACAACTTTACTTATGATTATTAGATTTTAGTTTTGGGTCATTCGATTCAGTTATGATGTTTAGTTATTTTCAAATCATGATTCCAGAAAATGGCATGCAAGCCCTAGTCCCAGATTCTTATCTTGATGTTGTTTTATATTATGCATATTTTAAATGATTTTACTTAATTAAGCGGTTTTACTTACCTTGCATACTCGGTACATTTCACGTACTGACCGCATACCACGTTGTATTGTTTCATGATACAGGGTCTGATCTCCAGACTCAGCCCCGTCAATAGTCAGCTTCTGGAGTTAGCATCCAGTCTCTATTGGTGAATCCTCATCCCCCAAGGACCAATTGTTATCAGTTATCCTCATACTTCAGTTTTCATACTAGAGAGTTAGTTGGGGTCTGTCCCATCAACTCATCAGACTTAGAGGCTTTTAGAAAATAAATTGTTTTCAGCTTCAGACTTGTGTTGTATATTCAGATTGTTATGTTATGTTTGGATTTCTTCCATATTTATTATGTTAAGTGCTTTACTTGATTGAGTTAGATGTTTGTTCATTCCATGGGTCGACTTGGAGTCTCTCGAGGCTCCTTGTCCCGTGTCTCAATCTGAGCCTGTGTTCGGGTTGTTACAGTGTCTCCTTTGAGAATCCCAAAGAATTCCCAAACTATCCGCAGGTTCAGATTCTAAACCCCAACAAAATTAGTTCACAAGAAATTTTGGTTTAGGTACCATTGCCGATTGAGTAGATGGATGAGAATTGTGAATTTTCACTATGAATTTTCAGTGAATTCTCAATGAGAATTTGGTGAATTTCACTGTGAGAATATGAGAACATTGGTGGGAGAGAGTGGAAAGAGGTCTTTCGGTTCTATATGGTGAATTAAAATAATATTCGATTCTTTTAGTTGAGAAAATAAAATTATAATGAAAATATAAATGGGTTCTTTTAGTTTTGGCAGGTTTATGAAAATAAGGGGGAAAATTATGGAGGGATATATTTAATACTCGTTGTAATAGATAATTTTTTATTATGAGGTGTTGCCATAGATAACTTTTTTGCAACAGTTCAATAACCGTTGCCAGAGACCCTCTATTGCAATGGTTATAGGACAGTAGCAATGGTTACACTACCAAATCATATCACACTGCCAACCTTTTTAGCAACGGTTGAATCGTTTCAAAAAAGTCTGTTGCCACAAGCCTAATATCTGGTAGTAATATTAGATGTCTGTTGCATGATCATGCCCAAGTTATACCTCTCAATTGAAGTATAAAGTGGTCATTGTAAAATATAGTAACCCAACTAGGTTGGGGTTGATCCCACGGGGAATAAGCAAGAAATAAGTTGTTAACAATGATTAAATTAACTTGTAGTCAATATTTCAGAAGGAGAGTTTTCAAATAGAAAGAAGAAAATAATTCTAACAATGATTGAGTAGCTTATCAAATTATTAAGACAAGACTAGGATTGTGCTCCCCATGATTTCATAACATAGTAAGATATTTTATTAGTGATCAGTCCAGGTCAATTTTGTGTAAGACTGATGATTAAGTTCATCTAATGTCTCTCGAACTACATAGAAGAATATCACCTAAATCCTCTCGGACTTTAGGTATGTATATTTTTCCCTCGCCATAAGTTCTGGTTTAACTATCCTTGGTTAGAGTTCAAGTTAATTAGATGAGGGTTAGTAGCCCCAAATTACCACTATTATTCTCTTTTCCTAACTTCAACCTCCTTGATTGGAAAGTTCAAGATACAGGCAATTAAGTATTAAAACAAAGAGAATAATAGTCCACTTAATTCACCATTCAAGAATCACTATTTTATTTTACCTACTTTCGTGAATCCATCATGGCTCCCATAACCCTAGCTTAAGAGATTTAGTCACTCATGTTTATGATAATAAAAGCAATAGATTTAGAAGAACTCATCATGAAATATTTACAATAATATAAATTGTTTAACAAAATCTCCTAAGCTAAATTGAATCACAAGAACTTGATGAATGCTCCAACAAATATTCGACTAAGCTATTACACAAATTTTTTGTTAGAAAATAATTGGACTCTCTCCAAAATTTCACACTAATGGGACTCCTAAAACATGTTAAGAGAGGGTATTTATAATAGTAGATTAAGCCTTCATTGTTCTTGCTTGGGTTGGAATAGGATTTTGCAGCTTCTATTTCTAGTCGAACTGGGAGTGCAGTCTTTGGTCCTCTAGTAGGCCCTATGCACCGCACCTGGCATAGCGCCAGAATGGCGTCACATCGCGACTCTCCTTGCTCTGTACTTGCCTGTGCGACACAGGTGTGCCTATGCGATGCCAACTTCTATCACGCTTTTTTCTTCAACTCGTTTTTCCAAACTTGCTCTTTTTTAGCCACATTTAGGACCAAATCTAATCATGTACGCTAGCTATTTTTCACATAAATCACATAAAACACAAGAAAATACATATGATTTATTCTCGAAATATAGCTATGTATGGGAAAAATATGATTAATAAATGCATAATTACGCCCTATATCACCACCTCACACATAAACTATTATTCTTCCTAGAACAATCTACTATTTTCCTTCTCAAATTTAATCACAAAATTCACCCTACGAATAGGTATACTTACACTTATGATAATTAGACAAATCAATCAAGCACCAACAATTCACTCTACATGCATATAGGATCACCATTCAAATGCCAAAGTTTGAAGTTACTTAACTTCTATAACTAACTCAACAAGATATATTTGGGCCAACATTAATCATTTTTAATTTATCAATCAAGATATGCCAATATCTTACCATTATGTGCCCCTCACTTTCTGGAGAGATGCCCTTTCACACACAAGATATATAACATTATCAACTTGTGCATAAATAAATAATTTTCATTCACTCTTCCAAAGAACTCAACATGCACGCAAAAGACGACCCATAGGCTTGCCCTTAGAGTAATACTCCATAATATAGAACATCGAATCTAAGATCAATTAGGACTTAAGATGCTTGTAATGTAGACTAAGGGATGGGTTAGAACTATTTGTCTATGATAGTGACTAATCTCCCTAAGCACTTTAATACTTCATAATTCTTTACTTTGTAGCACATTCTTCAATCTCCTATTTTTCTCCTTATACCTCCTTTTATTTTTCAATTTTCAACTTGGGTTACTAGTACGAATTTTTCACTATTAAGCTCATTCATTTTTTTTCTTTTGATCCTTGCTTCATTCATTTTTTCAAACTTCTTCTTATTTTTCTTTCCCCACTAATATAGCCTCCTTGTTTAGAAATTTTCACCCTTTTCTTTCCTTCTAATTTTCACTTTTGTCTTTTACCCACTTTTCTCCACTTATGCAAAAAATTTCATTAAAGTCCTCTAGGAGTTATTTGGATCAAATAAGAGGTCAATAGAACAAAACAGGATTAAGCTTATAATGTGGCTATCAAATGAATAGGCTAATGCTCAAAATAGCTAACTAGGATAATTACAATCAAGGGAGGTCAAAATCGGGATAAAAATAGGCTATCAAAGAGATGCGTATATCACTTTCTAGATTCAGCATTCTTACTTCGTTTCACACACACACCGGGAAAGTTCTAGATATCAAGATGCAAGCATGGAGTATACATAAAAATCTCACCCACACAATGGTACAAATGGTTCAATAATGGAAATCAAGATTACATAAACACATTTATCCATATTGAATGTATAGCATAATTAAGCCCAATTTTTCAAGCTTAGGAGTCAAGTTCCAAAAGTCTATGTTTTTCTACTTTTTCATACATTTTTGAGTGAATTTCATAAAGTATTAATGATTCCTAAGTGAAGCACCTAGAATTCATAAGGTTCAAGTTCTTGCTCTCTTAATGACTAATTTTCCCTTAAGACGGCTGTCATCCATCCATCATCGGGAAAATTCATGACTCTATGACCAAATAAAAAAATATCTAGACCCTCTACTTGGTTCTAAGGGACTATCTACCGAATAAGTACTAAAAATAAAAATAAGAGGAACCCAAATAAAAATAAAACATCACAAAAGAAATTACTACAAGCTAGCAGGATAAGTCATTAATCACGAAAAAACTTGGCCCACCATAAAAAAATTTAGCAATGAAATCATGCATGGTATAATAAAGTTTACTTCTCCTGGACCACACTTAATTTGTAACACTGTCCTCAGTGCTAAAACAATAAAGAATAAGTAAAAGAGTGAAAGAATAACTCCCTGGGCCTCTAGTTCTCATCATCTGTGGGGGCAAGAGCAGCTTCCCCCATCTCAGAATCATCTTCATCATCATAGGACTCTAAGTCAGAGTTGACTCTATCATGCTCCTCATCTGTGGCATCATCATCATCATGTAGGGACTCCTTAAATATAGGCCCAACTCTGTAGATAACCCTCGAATGTGCACTCAAGGGGTAGTCCATGTTGAGCTGCTGTAGCTGCTCCTCTATCACTCCATTCATTCTCAACTACAACATTTGCATGTTGTATAGGTGACTCAACATATTATCAATTCGAGCATGTTGCTCAAGATTGATAGCACTGGACCATGTATGCCCTCAGGATACTTGGTCTTTATCACATCAATCCCCTTCAGGTCATACCTTGGTCTATAATCCACTACCTTCTCCTCAATTTGATGCCCTCTTAGAAATCGGGTCAAGAAACACCCAAAACTGAATCTTTGCCCTTTCTTCACCCTCTCCCTTCTCAACACATCCTTAATTATTGCACCAACTATTAACTGGCATCCAATCATCAAAGCATATACAAGACATAGACTCTCCCTTGTAACATGAGTCACATGCTTCCCGGGCACCGAACAAGTGTAATCAATTTTTAGTCAAATTCTAGCTTCCCTACTCATATGTGCATAAGGGAAAGATATATGATACCCGTACTATTGGTGGCAGGCCCACCTTGAGATCAAATTTGAACCACTGAGAGTGTGTTGAATTACTCTATAGGGAGGACTTAATATCAGATTTTTGAATGTCGGCAGGTCAATGCTAGGTGAACCAAGTAATCTATTTAAAACAGCGGGCGAACAATTCACAATTTGCCCTCGAATTTTAACTTGGTTTGACCTTTCCTTAGGATCTCAATTTTCTAGAAATTCCCTCAACATGTTCAAACTACATTCACCCGGAATATTAAACACATAGCCAAGACCAAGAGTATGCAATTTTTCAACAATATGTGGAAATTTAGATGGCAAGCTAACTTTATCAATAAATAATTCATGTAAATACTTTGACTCTTTGTGTTCTTTAAACCACTTCTTACTTTATTGCTCTGTGACCCAACGAGCCTAAAATGCCTTGGTGGTTGTGGTTGCATACTCGTATCCTCATTGGGATCTTCTTGACCCATCCTAGACCTTTTGCTTCCATGACTTGAAGAAGCCACTCCCTTCCCCCGCTAGCTTTTGGTGCCATTATTGGTGAATTTTCAAGAAAACTATTGTCTTTTATGATTTGGGTGAAAAAGTTTGGAATAATTTATGAGAAAGATGAAGTTTTTGGAGAAACTTTAGAGAGAAGAAGGGTGTGCGACATGCTTAAGATGAAAGTGGGAGAAAAAAAAATTAGGTTTTTTCTTTTAAAAGTTCTCCAGGGATCGGGTTTACTCTCTTGACCCACGAACTTTTCACATTGGGCCAGCCTGCATGACATGGCACATTTGTGGTGCCAAGGCTTGCGTATCACAACACTTTGTGAGGTGATAGGCCCTATGGATCACTCCAGAGCCAATGCTGCATGGCTTGCATATTGGCTGCTAGATACACAACACAACCTATTTTTCTTGCACACTGTTTTCAATGTTCATGCTCAAAAATTGTGTTTAATGACTTAACTCCTGCACATTTGAACAAACACATGAACTCTTAAATCAAAAATCAAATTATCTTGGGTTTCCTCTCAAATAGGGCTTGATTTAACGTTGCAACACGATGCAGATATCTTAATTACTCAGACTTCATCAAGATACCTGTTGGGCTCATGGTCACATGCAATGGCCTTCATTCCAAGGGTTGGGAATGGTATCACTAGGCAAAATGCCCTTTTTCCTCTGATTTAGTGCAGTCAGGATTTGCTCCACCTCCTGCTCTAATTGTTTGATGGAGGTAGAATATGAGTCCACCAATTGACTCAAGATTGAAAGTTCACCTCTCATCTCTTTAACTCCTATCTTAGTGGAGTCAACATTTTTCATCATATGACTCATCATATCTTCTAATCTTACAGTTCCAGAGTCGTTCACAACAAGCTCTCTTGCTATTGGAGGGACATAAACTCCACGTCTATCATTCTTTGGGGCATCTCTATTCCTTCACTGAACTTGGTCCCTATCTCTAGCCCTAGACCTATCGTAGTTATTGCTCCCATAGTAGTTCCAACCTTGATTTCCTTGGCCTTGACTCTAAGAGTTTTGGTTAGAACCTTGGATGTTAGCCTGAAAATCTCCGTGATATTTGCAAAATTTGCTTCCTCTTCCACTTTAGGGTAGTGATCTTCACACCTAAGTCCTTTTTCTTTCACATTCACTGCATGCACCCTCTATGTATTCAGTATGGTTAGGTGCTTGGTGATTAATTCCAACTAGGTCTTGAGATGGGCCATGTCCTGGTCCTGTTCTTCTTCCTTTTTCCACTACTCTGCTATCATCCCTCGAGAATAGTTTACTTCAGCAACCTCAGATTCTCTAATGTTCCATGTGTTGTTGGTCTTTGTCATCTTATCCAGTATTTCACTGGCTATTGCAAAAGTGTGGGCCATCATGGACCCCTCAGTTATCCCATCTTCCATAGCTTTGTTTGAGGCACTTAGTGACCTACAAAATACCTCCAAAAGGACCTCCTTAGGAAGCTTGTGATTAGGACACTACTTTAATTTCTTATTGAACCTCAACCATGGCTCATGTAGAGCTTCCTCGGGTAATTGTCTGAAGTTATTAATTTCATCCCTTAACTGAATCATCTGTGAGAGTGGAAAAAATCTCTCCAAGAAAGCTACAGTCAGCTTTACCCAAGTAGTAATAGACTCGTTTGGGAGCTCGTTTAGCCACAGAGAGTTTCCTGATGTGCAGTGAGTTTACAACACTTTCGACACTTAAAACTAGAAAATAAACATGGACTTAGGTGTGTTTCTATGGATACGATGGGCTTTTACTTTATTTTTAGGGAAAATAGGTGTTGGAGTGAAAATGTGCAAAAGTTGCAGAAAATAGGCCAAGTACTGATGTCAGTATGAGCTGTACTAGTATTGTATGAGTCGTATTGAGATTCATGGAAAAGCCCAGAAGATTGGTTCAAGGCAAAGGCAAAGTATGACTCTCAATACAAGCCTTACCATCTTGGTACAAGCTGTAACTTGAGTCGTAGAATACTTCAGAGAAAATTGCATAGTTGAAGTCTCGTGATACGGGTAGCATTACGGATCATAACTTCTACCTACGACCCGTACTAGGAGCCATGGAGAACTTTAGTGATTTTTGGGACTTGCCAGATCTTATGTTACGAAAAGATGTTACGAGTCATAGGAGCAAGGTACGAGGCGTACCAAAACATTCTTGGAAATCTTTAAAAGATTCCAGAGTTCTCATAGCCAAACCACGACTTGATTGTACGACTCGTAGGATCTTGTTACGAGTCATACTAGAGGCAAACACTTAGGAAATTCTGTAGAAGCCTAGGGATGCACGACACAAGGCACGACCAGTACAATCCTGTTATGTGTCATATGAGGAGTCGTAGGAAATGTCAGTGCTAGATTTGGTTATTTCTCTGTTAACTTAGGAAAATAATTTTATTATCTGTATAAATACTTTTTATGTATCTTTTAATTCAGATTTTATCAGAAGGAGTTTGAATTGGTTCATTTTCAAGTTGTAATTAGTTTTTGACAATATTGGAGAGCAATTCTTCAGATCATAACTTGGATTTTCTCAATTGTTCTTGAATTTGTTCGACATCTTTTCTTGCAATATTCAAAGCAGGTTTTCTTTCAATCATTGCTGTAAGTATTTAATTATATGTTTGTATATGAATACTAATCATAATCTTAAAGTCATGAGAGGCTAAAGCCTCCACAACTAGGGTTGTGGGAACTATGGTGAATTAACAAACTAGGGTTACGCAAAGTGATTTGAAGCTAATGCTAAATTCTTGTATTGTTACTCTTCATCTTTAATGTTTCTTAACGAAGCGCAACATTAGGAATTGCCTGAATTCTTTTCTTGCTTGAACCTATCGAAGTAGAGATTAGGAAAAGAGAACTACAACAAAGCCTTGATTTTTGTGATCATTGTATAAATTGAGTTGCGGTTGCAGGATAGTTAATTTGGAACAAATTGATAACAGTTCAATTGAAATCACTCATGAGACCTACCTTGGTGATTGAGTATAGTCATCCAATAGGGACGAACCAATCATTTGGATGAACCCTAGTTATCAGTTCTACAAGAAAGCATTGGGAAATATCACAGTGTTAAACCAAAGTAGTTACCCTAGTTAATTGCATATCGTGATAAACAACAACTGATTTTCACTCTTGTTTTACAATTGTAGAAACCACAATTTGGAGATAACATACCCAAAAGCTTAAATACTAGCACTAGTCTAGTTCTTACCATATTCCTTGTGGGTTCGACTCCAACCACTGTTGGTTTCTTTATTGAAAACTTCTGCTTCATACTTTTTCAGGAGTGTGAGTTTGAGCATTATCAGAAAATGGCACCATTTCCAGGGAGTACAACTAAGATTAGATTAATTGCTTGTGTTTAACTTTTGGTTGTTATTTCCTCATTTACATTTTCTTTTTATTTTGGACACCCACAGGTTATCTCTTGGTGAATGCCATGTACTAGATGGAGCGGAGACCTCCTAATTCCTTTGGATCTTAAAATAGAAAGAACACTGTGAAGAATGGAGAACCAAGAGCAAAGAGATGCCCGTTTTACTGAAGAAGCTAGGCAAGCCGAGCTAGCTCGGTAAGCTGCACTTCAGGAAGCCGATGATGCTCGGGATGAAGTTGTAAACGTTGGCTGCCATGGAAGGGGAAACAGAGGCCAGAGATATGCCCCTAAATTCTTTGATGAGGATGACCCAGATATTGATGAAGTCTGGTCAACTGGAGCTATTGTACCACCTCCTTTGCCTGCTGGGGCAAAGTTTGACATCACTAGCACCATGATACAGTTGTTGAATATTAAAGGGGTGTTTAATGCTCATGCAGCTGATGATGCCAACCTGCACTTATTGAACTTCATCGGAATATGCAAGGCATACCGGTTGCCTGGTGTCAGTCAGGATGCTATAAGGCCGAGACTCTTCCCTTCTCTCTATCTGGGGAGGCCACTTTATGGTTATCGGAGTTGCCCAATAAAATCCATTACCAACTGTAGGGAGCTCAAACAAGCTTTTCTAGGGAGATTCTTCCCATCCTCCAAGATGCTGCAGCTTAAGGATGAAATCTACAATTTTGGACAACTGAAAATGGAGGCACTTCATGAAAACTAGTTGAGATTTAAGAAGAAGTTGACCAAGTGCCCAAACCATAAAACTCCTGACGATAGTTTGTTGGAGATTTTTTACAGGTCATTAAACAACAACACTAAAGTTGTAGCATATACTATGGAGAGAGGAGCACCGATGAGTTCGCCTAAGGAGAACTGCTGTAACGACCTGATTCTACACCCTAGATGAGACATGGTACTTGGAGCCACAAGTGACCCTAAGCGAACTCATGGCTTAACATCGCACTGGTATGCTGATTAAAGCATAAGCGGAAGTTGTGTAAAAAAATTATTCAAGTAATACTATTTTGAAAAGAGTAAACATAACTAAAATGAACACTGAAGAATTGTTTCTGAGAGCCAACTAAGAACTGGCGAGTTGCTGGGACAAGTCCCCAGCTAACTCTAAAGTCTGACTAAGTAAAGAACTAACTAAAAAGAAAACATCGTCCTCGAACAATGAGAACTCACCAATAGGTACCGATGTTGAAATCATCAAGAGGGAACTACAAACACTGTTGAGACTGAGAACCTGCACCTGTATTATAATACGATACAACATGGAAATATGCATCAGTACTTTGAATGTATTGAGTAAGTGAGATATACATGAAACATGGAAATAAGAAATTGAACTAAGATAACATGAAATGACCAATTAATAATGAATATTGATAGAAACTGATCTATAGTTGTGATACAATCAATATAGACCCTGAATGACGGTCATAAACATGTCCTATATTTAAGTGACTAAATTGAGCTAGACTAAGACTGAGCTGAACTGACAAGGGGAAGAGCCTATAATTGACATATAACCATGCGAGATAGACGTGGAGTCCAATGTATACACCCCATCAGGGAGAGCCTACTGTACCTTGCCATGTTATAGTGGCTGAGCTGGATGATCACAAGTCTAAGGCCCGTTTGGGCTAATGACCTGCAGTGGCAATGTAGTTCTGGGAACCTGGGTACGCTGGAAACCCCGTCCGCTTGGTGCTAAGTCCTACTCCCACGGATAGTCCTAGCTTGACTAATAAACAGATAACTTGAACTTGATGCCCTAGACTGAGTTAGGAATACATATCTAGAAGTAACCTGAGAGTCTGTAGGACCTAATAACTCAAAGCTAGTGTTCTAAGACTGGCCAGAGCTGCTTATCTGGAAGCATCATAACCATCTAAAGAATAAACTGATAACTGAAACTAAAGATTATTACGGAACTCCTCAAGAACTAACTATCGTCAAACTTATCAACTAACTTATTAAAAGATACTGAAAAGGGCTAGTTACTAACTGAGATTGAACTAGCATTTAAACTGACTGTGAACTCACATGATGATAATAACATGGAAATTTAAGAATTAACAGAGTCAAGCAACATTTGTATCAAGGGAATTATGTGTCACGACCTGAACATAGGCCCGGATTGAGACACGGGACAAGGAGCCCCGACAGACTCCAAGTCGACCCATGGCATGAACATACATGTAACTCAGTCAATAAAAATAGAAGATTTATCATAATAAACATAGCGGAAGTCTGAACGTAACATAACATCAGAATACGTACACGAATCTGAAGCTGATTATATACTATGTCTGAAAAGTCTCTAATTCTGATGAGTTGATGGGACAGGACCCCAACTAACTCTCTAAGTCTGAAACTGAAAATACAAAGATAACTAATAAGAAATGGTCCTCGGGAGATAAGGACTCACCAACTTATATTGGATGCTAACTCCGAAAACTGGCTAGTGACGGGGCTAAGTCTGAAGATCGGAGCCTGTATCATAAAATGATACAGCATAGAGTATGCGGTCAGTACATGGAATTTCCTAAGTATGCATGGTAAGTAAAACTGCTAAGTAAGTAAAATCATTTGAACATACATAATATAAAACATAATCAAGATAAGAATCTGAGAGTAGGGCTTGCATGCTATTTTCTGAAATCATGTTCTGGACATAACTGAATATCATAACTGATTCGAATAACCCAAAGCTGAAAATTTATAACCATAAGTAAAACTGAACATAGGGTCAAAACTGCTTAAAAACATATATGTCATGAATGATAAACATGGATAACTGAAATCATGAGGAATAATGGGAGACTCGTCATATAACTGACATTACGACGATAGAGCTTACGTAGTCCCGACTATCACACTCAAGTGGGCAGAGCCATCCAAAGCCTTTCCAGGGCTAAGGACACTAACATGATATCGATATCAAGATAAAGGCCCCTTGGGGCAGGGGAAAGCTCACAAAGGAGATCCTGAATAATATGAACATACCTACGTTGGCTCATAGTTTTGTGGCATAGGGTTAACCGACCCTTAGCCTACTCGATGCTAGACACTACTCCCAAAAACATGCGGATGCTCTCCATCGTTTTTCAATGAAGCTGACCATTGTCTAGTGATGAAGCTGAATAATCATGTACATATAAAATCTAAAATCATAGATGAGGAGCCTTGTATCAAACCAGACCACAAGCTAAACATAATTAGGAGTCTTGACTCCAAAACCATGTGGTAAGCTAATTCGTGAAATCATAAATCATACTTGAACATATGGGCTTGCCCAATACTTCAACATGTTTTAAAATACTTAATTCACTTGAAAACATGGTCATAAACATATGTAACTTGAAAACATGTTTTTCTCATAAATATCTCATCATACTTGAACATACATCGTAGATCTCAACTTTCATGAACTTTTATGGATGGGCATCATAATTTATAAAACTTTGAAACATGATTTATAATTGAAAATATTGTAAAACTTGTCCATGAATCATAATTCAACAATACAAACATCCTTAGATCATACCCATGGTAGAAACTTAGGGAATTAATGCATTGGGTTAAAACCCCATATAATCAACATGTAGATTTTCATGAATTAGAGAGGGATTAGGCATGGGTGTGAACAAATTTACCCATTCATAACCTTACATACCTGAGAGAATTTGATTCTACAACTTCTCTTGTCACGCCCCGCCTTGGGAGGCATGACTGACACCTAATGCCATACTGGGATCTAGGCAGACTTGGCTGGGCGTAGGCACCGCTGGTGCCTACTAGAGACTCCAAATCAAGAAATCAAACTATTGTTCTCGGTTGTAAACACAGCCTCGGGCCGACAAGGCCACAAAGCACCTGTAAAAGAATACATAACCCACCCAATACAGAACCAAAAGGGATCCTATGCATGCCGATAAGACCACCATGATGTCTAGTTATAACAACAATAAAAATAGGCAGATATACTAGGCCCCACACAACCAACACATAAAATAAAACATACATGGGCCCCACATGGCCAACAACAACCAATTGACTGAAAACTATAGCCTGCAAGCCTCTAAGAATGAGAATATTGGTCTAAACAGAGTACTGACCAACCCAAAAGCTATACAATAAAAGACGAGTAACTTTTACAATTTAGAAACTCCGGATGAAAGGAGCTGGCCAATTTGCTGACTCCGAATTGCTGCTAACGGAGGTCCTAAATCCTGTCTGTCTAAACCTGCAGGAAAGTATGCAACACTCCATAGTTGGGCGTTAATAGAATATGTACAAAATATGTAAGGCAGTAATAGAAGATGATTAAAACCGATGGAGAAATGAAAGTGGAAAATAGTAAGGGCCAGAAGTTAATCTATACACTTTCTTTTCCATCACCTGCATATGGTAAATCACCGCATGTATATGAGCTGAAACTGTATGACTATTCATTCATAAGCTATAGCTAGTAGATAAATATACAAATAAGAACCTAACCTGGCCCCATAAGCCGGGAAGGTATAAACAACACATAATAACCTACCTAGGCCCCCATAAAATCAGTCTATATACCCATATTGGTACCCCATAGGCTCTGCAAGTAACTATATCTAGACCTCGAGCCCTGACTCGACTGAGGGTCATAGTGTAACTTCTATAAGTGGATCCCAAGACTTAGCCAAATTATGGATCATAACGTATCTGCTGTAATTGGATCCCGAGCCTTGGCCTGACTATGGATCATAATGTATCTGCTGTAACTAGATCTCAAGCCTTGACCCGATTATGGATCATAACGTATTTGCTGTAACTGGATCCCGAGCCTTGGCCCGACTATGGATCATAATGTAACTACTATAACTAATACATCCCTTACGGCCTCTATCTGGTGCAATTCAAGATGGCCTTCACAGACTCAATCTAGTCCTTTGGACATTGTACTACCCCTACAAACATGGCTCGATAGGCAACAACATCCAACAACCTAAACGTCGTAAGGAAAATCCAATCTAGTTAGGATTAGCTCAGACGAGGGATTTGTCGTCTAAGTTTTATTCGTAATAGCTGACCATAATAGGCTTACTCTAAAATACTTTTCCTCTACATATAACAACTGTGGGGCTGCTACTAATGGGATATGCTCCTGAGCAGTCAGCCCTAACCTTCCATAGGCAACTTATTATAACACTTGGCCTGGAGGTAATACTGTACCACTGCGGTTCTAGTACCCTAGACACTAACTTGGTATACTCAGATTTTATATGCCTTCTCTGGGCGATTTCTAACCTCGTATGTACGTTATCTGAACTTAGCCGGTCCCGGTAACCTGTACCTGAGTATCTTATAAGTGTAGGCTGGGGCGTTGGCCAAGTATCTAGCTATTAACAAAGCATCCTTCTTAGGGTATCTGTTGTTCTATCAAACTAGTACCAATTGGGGTGGTGCCATGAATGACCTGTACGATAAGCACCACATCGACTGAAACTAACTTTCATTGGCTGTAACCACTATGTGAAAGACTAACCCCCATTTCACTATGCAACCCTGATGCCGCTGACTCTAGGGTAAGACAATGCTAACACAATTCTATCCCTGGAGGCATCGAGGTATGCCAACGGCCTCTAGGAGAGCTTTACTGACAATGCAGGCGCAAAACTGATAGTTATATCGCCCGGTTGTGCCTACGCTGTTCAACTTTCTAACTCAGGCCCAACAACTATCCACAAACTTCTAAAGCCTAGGCATGAAGCCAAAATATCAATTCTACCAACACATTGAATGGGAGGACGGAGGAGTTTCTAGGATGCTTATAGCATGAGTCACACTTAACATCTTTTTTCCCAACAAGGGATACTGCCATATACTCTTAGAATGCTTTCTAGCAGCTAGCAACAACACATGTAATCATAATCTACTGGTAGAATCTAATCTTGACAAATATGATCCTTATATACTAATAGCAGCTAATTACAACATGTAGGATCATTGTCTACGTTCGAAAACATAAGTCGTATCATTATCGATGAGAATAACTTGTCGAAGGAATGAGCCTTAACATAACTCGAATGCCTATTCTCAATTAACTGATTAGTTTCAACCTATAGCCAGTGGTTCCACTCAACTGCAATCCTTGTACCATTGCCTGTGGTCATTTAGGATTAAAGTTGATGTAATTTCGACAATCTTTACTCGGTAGGGTTTCAGCTCACTCAGTGAATTTTCACGAAATAACCCCGCAACGATGCTTCTTGTAGGCCTAGAACCCGTTATCCAAGGAGAATTTGTGTTTATACGACATTTGATGGTTAATTTGAAGGAAATAAGATGAAGCTTGCGTGGTTGTTCTATTTTTGGCCAAGGGATCTTTTATTAAATGAAACATTTTCATGAAGAGGGATATATATATAACTAAGCGGTGGTAGGGGGTGTGCGGCGTTCCCCCATCGCGCCATGTCCATGGCGCATCACACTCGTGCTTGCGCCGGGGTAGGCTGTGCGATGTGGCGCCAAGCCTCCCGGTCCCGATCTCCGTCCGTTTGATGTTGCGCTCGTGTGCTCACCCTCGGGCCTTCTCCCGGATGTTTTATATACTAAAATTCTTAATGTACATACGCACATGACTGTGGTACTATGGAAATTTACGGGGTGTAACATCTCTGATTTCCTAAGGAAGAATTGAGAAGAACTTGGAAGAAATTAAGCTTGATCATCTCTCTAGACTTCTAAGCTTGCATGCATGAATTAGGAATGTCTTAGAATGAACTTAACCTCCTTAATCTCACTATTCAGAGCTTAAAACGAAGTATTTTAGGCCTTAGGATCATATGAATTCCAGAAAAACCCTTACTAAATTCGTAGAACAAAAATAGACTGCCAGTCCCAATGAGGGACTGGACGAGTCGTTGCCACTGACCACAACTCATGGTCCCAACCCGTCACCTTCACTGCCTAAAACATAAAACCTTTAACTAACTACTGAAAATGACCCACCTAATGAATCATGGCATTGACCATGACTCGTGGTGTCCAGTCGTTAGGTACACTGACTGCCCTTCCTGCATCCTTCACTGCCTCTGACCAAGGCTAACTTAATGAGTCATTGTGCTAACCATGATTCGTGTTCATGTACGTGGTTATCCAAAATCCTGAAATTCCAACTTAAGTCAAAAAACTCACTACGAGTCACTTAACGACTCGTGGTGATCCTGAGGATCACAAGATGACTCGTTCTGTGACTTGGTGCAAAAAATCCTGTTTTCTCTGTTTCAACTCCCGAATCTAATCTTAGGGATTTCAGGGTATAAATAATATCTACCCCTTGGGAGCATTCATCCTCGAATATTGAAAATCACACAGAAAAGTAGAGAATGCAATCATCATATTCAAATACTGATCATACATGTTGAAAATTGATGGAGTGACTGACTCCGATTCAACCTACGTTATTGAACTGAATTCACGAATCATACATACGTGCTCTGACATGAAACAAACTGGGACACATGAATTGAACATGAAACTGAATAGAGTTTTAGGGCAAAATTGATACCTCAAGATGAAACTGAGCCGAAAGGGAAAAGATGTGGGTATCTAGCCATCATATCTGCTTCAGATTCCCAGGTAGCTCCCTCAACATGCTGATTCCTCCACAAAACCTTGACTGAAGCTACCTATTTGTTCCATAACTTATGAACCTGCCGATCCAGCATCTCCACCGGAACCTCTTCATAACTAAGGTTGTCTTTCACACTGACATTGTCCATCTGAACAACTAGAGCTGGATCACCCAATCACTTCGTTAAGAGCGATACTTGGAAAACTAGATGGATTGAAGCTAATTCTGAGGGAAACTACAATTCATATGACCTTGCCAACCTGTTTCACAATCTGGTAGGGGCCAACATAATGGGGACTGAGTTTTCCTTTCATTTGGAATCTCATCACTCCCTTTTGGCGACTTTGATCTGTTTTTAACCTGTCCCTTATAAGCTGAACTTTATCCATAGACTTATGGACTTAATATGGTCCTATCATCACAGCTTCACCGACTTCAAACCATCCAATAGGCGATTGATGAGTTGGTAATTTACCAACTCATTAGATTCTAAAGTTTGAGTTTTTGCTAAGTTCTCGAGTTGATTATGTGGATTTTATGCCCTTATTGCTTTTATTGTGTGTTGGTGCCTAAGTTTGAAGGAAAGAGCTAAAATGGGGGTAAAATGGAGGAAATGAGCAGAAGTGGTGAGACGCAGGTGATAACCGGCGAAATGATGGTTAAAAAGATGAAGGTCACCGCCTAGGCAGAGGAATGCCACCAGCGGTTCACGAGTCACCTGTGGCGGGACGCCGCTTCAGCCGTCGAATGGCACTCAAAAAAGTCTGGAATTGGCATTTGAGGTCCGGCAGTTCACGGATTGGCATCGGCAAAACATCGGGTGAACCGCTGAATTGCACTAATAATGACTGAAGAAGAAGAGAATATAACTGGCAGTTCACGGATTTTATCGGCGAACCGCCGGTTCCAGAGCGCAGCAATTAAGGGTAAAATTGTCCATTGCCAAAAAAGGAAGCAAAAGTACCCTACTTTTCAAGGTGTAAATAGAAAAAGAAGTACATTGAAGAGGGGAGAAGATAGAGATATTAAGAGATCAGCCAAGTACATCACATCATCTTTCCTCTTTAGCTGAGAAAAGGGAGTTTTGATTGAAAGTTGTAAAAGATACTCTGCTCTCTTTTCTTCTTTGGTATTATTTAGTTTGAGTTGCAGTTAAAGGATAATTGTGTTTTTTATTTATATACTTTTATTATTGAATTCAATGATGCTTTTGATGATTGTGTTTTTGAACTTTTTAACTATGAGTAGCTAAAATCATTAACTAGAGGTGTGTGATGACGAATACTTAATTGGATTGGGTATTGCTAGAGTTAACTTCTTAATATTCAATTAAGTGTAAATCTATTATATTCCTTTCAATCTATTAATGAATCCATTGATGATGATATGGGTCTACCTATTCTTTCTTAATTGTTGCTCGGGAGAGAATAATTAAGTATTGTAAGGGAATATAGAAGTTGGTATATATGTGAGGTTGTAAAATTAAGCTAGTAATAGATGAAATTACTTCCTTCTTCCTAATCAGCAACTAATAGCTACGAATAGTGAAGTTGCTAATCCAAATCAATTCGGGTGTGTTAAATTGCAGATAGAGTTTGAAAAAATTCTAGTTAGGGGTAGTCAATAGGCTGGGAAGCTGAGGCTACCTATTTCCCGAGATTATTTACATTTATTGAACTTATGAAGTTAACCTGGTCCATNTTTATTGAACTTATGAAGTTAACCTGGTCCATCCCAATCTAATTAGTATTCCATCTACACCGCACCTCTAGTATTTTACAAATATTGTGTACAACTCAGCTGATCCTTCTAGTTTGCATTCACTGAAGAAATTTGTGTAATTATCTGCAAAGTTTATTCCCCCCATTTCATTGTTTTATGTTAATCTTTTATGGTACAAGATAAAATTAACTTTTCAATCGACATTTTAATTCATCACTCCCTAGTCCTTGTGTGATTCGACCCCGATACTCGTTGGGTTACTTGTTTTGATACCACGACCGTGTATATTGTTCACTCCCAACTACACGCAAGTGAACGTGGTCGTACAAGTAATAAAGTGGCTTTATTTCAAGCTAGGTATCGAACCCAAAGGGACTGTAATGTTATAGTAATTTTTCGTTAAGTGTTTAGTCTAAGCAATTCTTTATACAAGTAAACAAATAGAACAAATGGTCAATTTCCAATAATACTAGTTAATGTAACTTTAAGTAAGAAGATTGTAAATTATAATCTAAACAATAGCACGAACAAGCTAAGGTTAAGGAAAAACATGCAGATATGTAATTTACTGAT
>JACEIK010000428.1:341626-353972 GCA_018107945.1 Datura stramonium | reverse complement strand
TATTTGAGGGTTTTCCACGTAAAATATTGTGTCCAACGTATTTTCATTATTTATTATCATATCAAACTTTAGTTGTGGTGCTTCCTCATCCCAACACTTTCTAACACTATTTTGCATCAAAAGTTCAAGATATTGTAGATATAAAAATCAAGAGACACCATTTTGAACCGACTTGCAAGATTCGAAAAATAACAAGACAGAGGTAAACGACATGCTTTGATACCAAATGTTAGACATTTACACAAAATACAGAATGTCTAAAAACGCAGAAAGTGAAATCGCAGTGGAATAAGGATTGACGTACCTCCAGCCATTGTTACAAAGTCGTTGGTAGTGTCAAACTCGATGTTCACTTTCTTCCTGTTGATCTTTTATGCTCTAAGAATCTTCTAAGCACTCAAAACCTCACTCTTAGATGGTATGGAGTTCAAAAAAATAATATGTTTAGGGACTCTTAGGGAAAAATCAGAATATATAACCGTACTTCCATCTAGGACTGTTTTCAACAGTTGAGAATATGGAAAGCTTTGCAACATGGGCAGTTACCAACCTTTAGAATAGCGGGATAGATCAATGTCACACAGATCATTTTCAGCAAAATGATAACACTTTATTTATTTCCATGTCACCCTCTATGTCGAGGCTCGAAAGAGATTCTTTATTAGTATGTTTATCTGCTTAGGAATAAGGAGCTGGGAGAGAAGTGCCTGCTTCCCTATTAGTTTTTATATATATATATTTTTTTGAAATTGATATAAATGAGATGGGACAGCTTATTTTAAAGCTATTTCTCCGATGTTCATATATACAAATTTATCATTTCCATGTTCTTATTTATTTATTTATTATTTATGATTTCCATTTCGTTCCAAAGGTTGAACTTTGTTAGGATGACCTAAAAAATCATTACATGTAATGATTGCCTCATGATGAAGCAATCATTACATGCAATGATTGGCTATCAAGGAAGTAAGAAAAGTAAATAGCAAAGGGAGCAGCAACACACAAAAAAATGCCTCCAGTGATTCTCGCGTTGCGGTGGCCTTCCTGCGCTTCGGTCCACGCGATGCGGGGTATTTAATTCAGATCCAATTATTTTTCAATTTATTTTGTCTCATATTTTTTCTACACTTATAAATAGTACTTAAAAATATTTAGAGATACAATTGCTAATAATAGATATGACTTGAAGATGGGGAAAGTTATTTTTGCTCCCACAAATAATGAGGATCAGAGGCCCGAGAAATTCTTCTTTCACTCTTTTACTTATACTTTATTGTTTTAGCACTGAGGACAGTGCTACCGATTAAGTGCGGGTGGGAGAAGTAAACTTCATTATACCATGCATGATTTAATTGCTAAATTTGTAGATGGTGGGCCTAGTTCTTTTTGTGATTTATGACTTATCTTGTTTGCTTGATTGTCTCTAGTAGTTTCTTAGTTTTATTTTTATTTGGGTTTCCCTGTTTTTTATTTCGGTACTTTTTTGGTGGATAGTCCCTTAGAGCTGAGTAAAGAGTCTAGATTTTTTTTAGTTAGTCTTAGAGTCATGACTTGTCCTGATGATGGATGGAAGACGACCGTCTTAACGAAAAATTAGTCATTAGGAGAACAAGAACTTGAAACCTTACGAATGCTACGTGCTTCACTTAGGTATCATTGAGACTTTATATAATTCATTCAAAAATGAATGAAAAAGGTAGAAACATTTAGTCTTTTGAAAATTGACTCCTAAGCTTGAAAATTTGGGCTTAATTATGTGATGCATGCAATATGGATATATGTGTTTATGTAATCTTGATTTCCATTGTTAAACTATTTATGCCATTGTGTGAGTCAGGAATTTTATATGCTCCATGCTTGCAAATTGATGTCTAGAACTTGTACGGTGTGTGTGCAAAACGAAATAAGGATGTTGAATCTAGGAAGTGATATAGACATTTCTTTGGTAGACTATTTGTATCCAACTTTAACCTACCTTGATGTGATTATCTTAGTTAGCCGTTTTGAGCCTTAGCCTATTCTTTTAATAGCCCATATTACAAGCTTAATCCATTTTTGTTCTATTGATTTTATTTTATCCAAATGACAGTTAGAGCACTTTAATGATAATTTTTGCATAAAAGGAACATGAGTGGAGAAAAAAGGAAAAAAGCTAAAAGTGTAAAAATTAGAAGAAACTAAAAGAAAAGGGTGAAGTTTGCTAAACAAGGAGGGTGATGATAGCGGGAAAGAATAAAAGAAGAAAGAGCTTTGAAAAAAAAGGAAAGAATGAAGAGAAAAAATTGTGAATGAGCTTAATGTTGAAAATTTTCCACTAGTAACCTAATTTGAAAAATTGAAAAATTGAAAAATAAAAGGAGGTATAAGGAGAAAAATAGGAGATGAAAGAATGTGTTAAAAAGTCAAGAGCTGTGAAGTATTAAAGTGCTTATGGAGATTAGTCATTATTTTGGCTAAATAGTTCCTACTCGTCCCGTAGCCTACATTACAACCAACTTAAGTTCTAATTGATCCTGGATTCAATTTTCTATATTAATGGAATATTACATTAAGGGAAAGCCTATGGGTTATCTTTTGCATGCATGTTGAGTTCTTTGAGAGAATGAATGGAAATTGTTTATCTATGTCCAAGTTCATATTGTTATATATCTTGTGTGTGAAAGGACAACTCCCCAAATGTGAGAGCACATAATGGTAAAAGATTTTGGTATATCTTGATTGTTAAATTGCATATGATTCATCTTGGCCCGAATATATCTTGTTGAGTTAGTTCTGAAAGTTAAGTAATTTCAAACTTGACATTTGAATGTTGATCCTTTATGCATGTGGAGTGAGTTGCTGGAGCTTGATAATATTATCTAATGATCCTAAGTGTAAGTAGACCTGTTCGTAGAGTGAATTTTACAGTTAAATATGAGAAGATAAGCAGTAGATTGTTTGAGGATGAACAATAATTTAAGTGTGGGATTGTGATGAATGACGAATTTACGCATTTATTAACCTATTTTGTCCATACTTGGTTATGTTTTGAGAATAAATTGTGTGTGTTTTATGATATATTTGTGAAAAGGAACTAACACACATGATTAGATGCTTTTAGGACTTAAAATAATGGATTTGGGTTTAATTGTGGCTAAAATGAGCAAGAATGACAAAACGGGATTGACGAAACGAGAATGATAAAAGTTGGCAGCGCACAGGAATAACTGTGCTATGGCCTGCGCTCTGCATAGGCACATTTGGAGTACCTAGAGGCCTGATGCGGCAATCCATGTGGCGCAAGGAGGGGCGAGACGCACAACATGTCTCCAGGAATGACAAATTTCATTCCCAGTTCGACTAGGAACATAAGCTGCAAAACTCAATTCAAATCCAAGAAGGAACAACGAAGGTTTAATCTACTATTATAAATACCCTTTATTCTCGTGTCTTTTGTATGCTAGAGAAAGAATCATACATTTTCATATTGAGTCATAGTCCAACTACGATTTTGTGTCATTACTTAGTCGAATATTTATTGGAGAATTCATCAAGTTCTTGTTCCATTTAGCTTGGAGATTTTGTTAAATAATTTTATACTAAAGTAAGTATTTTATTATGAATTCTTCTATATCTTTTATTTGTCTTCTCATAAACATGAGAGGCTAAAACTCTTAAAATAGAATTGTGAGAACCATGATAGAATAACGAATGTAGGAATAATAAAATAGCGATTCTTGAATGATGAATTGGGTGGATTGTTATTCTATTTGTTTTAATTAGTTTTAGCAGTTGCAAATATTGAAACGTGCCCATATCTTCAAGCTGCCAACCAAGGAGGTTGAAGTTAGGAAAAGAGAATAACAATGGCAATTTGAGGCTACCAATCCTCTTCTAAATTAACTTGAGCTCTAACAGAGGATAGTGAAGTCAGGACTTATTGCGAGGCAAAATATACACATTTTGAGTCCGAGAGGAGAGAATTAATATTCATCTATGTAGGTCAAGAGAAATTAGATTAACTTAATCGTCAGTCTTACACAAAATTCACCAGGATAGATCACTAGTAAAAGCCTACTAAGTTATAAAATCATGGGGAACACAATACTAGTTTTGTCTTGATAATTTGATACACAACTTAATCTTTGTTAGAATTATTTACTTTTCTTTATTTGCAAACCCCTCTTTCGAAATATTAATTACAAGTTAGTTTATTCATCATTAACATATTATTTCTTCTCTATTTCCTGTGGGATCGATCTCAACCTAGTTGGATTACTATGTTTGACAGCGACCGCTTTATATTCAATCGCGAGGTGTAATTTGGGATATGATTTGCATACATTCTACCTTTCTTAAATCTCATTTAGTAGGATCATACTAGGTTGTTGTTGTTCAATTTCATGCTAATGAGTGCTTCATTAAGAATTTGTAGGGAAAACAATACTTCGGGAAGTCATTTACAATTACTTGTATCGCCTCATTCCACCACCTACATTAATGTCCACAAAACCATCTCCCATGACCTTTCTTGGTGAACACACAACCCTTGTTGGATGGCACCACAGATTGGCCCATCCTAATGAAGCCATATTATGCCATCTCGTCTCCACTTATAATCTTCTTGTATCAAATTTTAGATTTTCTAATGTTTGTGTACCTTGTTTAATGGCAAGAGTCATTGTAGTCCATTAGTTCATAGTCACGAGTCTAGTTTTCATCCTTTTGATCATGTGTATTCAGATGTTTGGGGCCCTGTGCTATCAATTCTATTAATGGAGCTCGTACTTTATTTTATTCTTGGATGATTGTCCCAATTTTTTTTGAATTTATTTTATCTATCAAAAATTAGGCGTGCTTACTATTTTTAAATAATTTCATACCATGATTGAGACCCAATTCAGTTCCAAAATAAATTGTCTAATCTGATTGGGGAGGTGAATTTCGTAATGTTGTTTCTCACCTTTAATCTTTAGGCATCCGACATAGAGTTTCATGCCCCCCCTCCCCACACACACAAGAACAAAATGATGCTCTAGAGTGATGATACAATTGTATTATTATTGAAAAGGGATTATCCCTTCTTGTCCATGCTTCCCTCCCATTGTCTTTTTGGGAACCAGACTTCCACACGACAATCTATCTCTCTAACCGCACCATCACTCCCATCCTAAACTAATCATCTCCCTATTAATGTCAATATCATTGTCCACTTGACTATGATTTTCTAAAATCTTTTGGTTGTCTTTTTTCCCTTTCTTTCGTCCTTAAAATAACCAAAAAATTGATTTTTGATCTCAACCATGCATCTTTATAGGTTATAGCCTAAAACACAAGGGCTATATGTTCCTTCATGTACCATCTAATAGAATTTATGTCGCTTGTCATGTTGCCTTTGATGAGGAATGTTTTCCTTATCAGGACCATCTGAAAATATCCTCCTCCAAATCTTATTCCACTTCCTCTAAAATCCCCTCCATACTACTCCATCAAGCTGCCTCCCTTCCTTCACCCCCACAGGCCCCAATTCAATTGTCAACGAGTACTCGAGATGTTGTTCAACCTTCAACAAGCACACAGATAATCACCCCTTCTCAACCTTCACCTCCTACTAAATCACCTTCTTCCATGTCTTTCAGGAACTCTGTTTCACCTTCACCACCTCCAATCATCTCTCTACCTTCTCCTCTCTCTTACTCTTCAACTGCTCCTTCCTATTTTCGGCCACCAGATAACTCTCACCACAAAATGATAACTTATTCTAAAACTAACTCTTTATCCCCAAAAGCGCTAACGATATCCATACATCCCTTTCCAGTTGATCCCCTACTTATTGAAGGACCCAAAATTTTTTATTAGGCTTCCAATCCTCAGTGGTAGCAAGCTATGCAAACAGAATTTTATGCTCTTATGTGAAATAATACATGGCAACTTATTCCACCACCTCATAACTCTAATGTTGTTGATTGTAAGTGGGTTAATAGGATAAAACATCACATTGATGACTCCATTGATTACTACAAAGCTCGATTAGTGGCTAAAGGGTTTCATCAAGAGGAAGGGATCGACTATTTTGATACATTTAGTCATGAAATCAAACCAACCACCATTAGGTTAGTTCTCTCCATTGCCCTTACCAAAGGCTGGCCTTTGTATCAACTTGATATTATTAATGCTTTCTTAAATGGTGAACTTAAAGAGAAGGTATTTATGGAGCAACTAAAGGGATTTGTTAATCCTCAATATCTCATCCATGTATGTTTACTCAAAAAGGCTTTTTATGGCCTTAAGCAGATTCCTCGGACACGGTTCACCAAGCTCAAAACTTTTGTCATCTGTGATGATTTTACATCATGCTTATCTGATTGCTCTCTATTTGTTCGGCAATCACCCAATGATGTCACCTATATCCAGTGTATGTTGATGATCTTATTGTCGTAAGAAGCAATCCTCAGTTCATTAACCAATTTACTCGAACACTTTATGCTACCTTTTTCCTTGAAGGAACTTTGATATCTTCATTTTTTCCTTGGTATTGAAATTACCAGAAATAAAGATACAGTTTTGCTCGCCCAACAAACACACATTCGAGATATTCTTCTTAGCACCAAAATGGACGAAGCCAAACCTATCTCCACACCAACTACCCCAGGGTATCGCCTTGTCCATGATGGTGATCTTCTCCCTGATCCTCACCTATATCACAATATTGTTGGGGCTTCTTAATATGCCATTATTACATGTCCTGAAATTTGTCTTGCTGTCAATCGGGTGTGTTAGTTTACGCACAATCCATCTACCACTCACTATGCTACTGTTAAGTGCATCCTTCGATACCTTAAAGGCACCCTTCACCATGGTCTTTATTTGCACTCATCCACTGACTCCGGCTTGGTAGCCTTCTCGGATGCTGGTTGGATATTTGACCTTGATGACAACCGTTGACAACATGGATTTGCTATTTACTATGGTTGAAATTTATCATGTTGGTGCTCTAAGAAACAAAAAGTAGTCACTCGCTCTAGTACTGAAGCTGAGTATCGAGCTATTTCCCTTGATACTACCGAGATTATTTGGGCTGAGAAACTTTTACATAAGTTACATGCTCCTCTCAAGAAACCTCTGAACCTACTGTGCGAGAAAGTTAAGTGCTACTTTTATCTCTACCAATCTTGTTATTCATCAACGATCAAAGCACATCAAGCTTGACTATCATTATGTAGGGGAGAAAGTAGATGATAATTCACTTGTTGTTCGCTTTGTTAGCTCTAGAACTCAAATGGAAGATACTTTTACGTAAGACCTAGGTACAACTTGACTCAATCTGTTGAGGTCCAAGCTCCTGGTTCGATCCTCACCATCCGCTTGCAAGGGGGTATTGACTGAGAATCCCTCTCAAAACAGCAACAAGAGAGCCATGTAGATAGGAAACTCTATCTTGTTCCTAATTTTTCTCTTATCTTGAATCATTAATGTATTTTAAGTTGTTGTTATGATTTGTTACAGAAAATATAGGATTTGTATCAATCCTTTGACAAATATCCATTTACAGAATGGATATTTAAATAAGATCTTCCTCTCGGCAGAATGGTTAAACAAAGAGTCTGCAAATTCTACTCTTTCTTCTATAGTTCATACTTTTAGTTCTTTACACTTTCAAACAAAAACATGTTGCTAAAATTTCTACGGAACAAGTTTATAAAGATTCACCAGAATCTTCATGATCTCCGATGCTCAATTTCTGATAATTGTCAGGATTTATGACATGATAATATTATTAAATTTTTTAAAAAATAGCTATAAATAAAATTTTATAGNATATTATTTAACTACAGCTTATAAAAAATTCAATTAGCTAAGAGCTTTTGAGTAACAGATTAACTGAGAATTATGATAAATTTCATAATTAATTTTATATTTTCTAGTAATATAACCTGATAAACCTTATGAAAATTTGTTATTATTCATGAGGATTTAATAACCAATTTTTAGCGATTTGAAAAAAATTGTGATAAGGCAACCTAACGAATTTTGCGGAGATCTGCCTAATTTCTGACCGCGAATCTATTTTCATAAAAATTTGAATAGTAACACTGATTATATCTGTGCAACTCACCTGACAGAATATTATATATATCACTTCAATTTCGTACTCATATAGATCAGATGGGTTCAGCCTGAACCTTAATAGAGATTCTCTCCATTTTAAATTTTTTATTTCTGACCGCGAATCTATTTTCATAAAAATTTGAATAGTAACACTGATTATATCTGTGCAACTCACCTGACAGGAATATTATATATCACTTCAATTTCTGTACTCATATAGACTGGGGATGGTTCAGCCTGAACCTTACTAGAGATTCTCTCCATTTTAAATTTTTTATTATACACTTTTTAAAAAAATACAAATAAAATAAAAAATTTTTTTATTTTTTTTATTTTAAAAATATTTTTAATTTTTTTATTTTTTCGTTTTCATTTAATGTTGTTTTTAACACATCCTTAATTACTTAATTATAATTTATTAAAAATTAGAATAAGGAAGGTAAGTGTAATATCTCAAAAATAAACTAAAAGAAGTAATAATTTTGTTTTAATTTTTAAGGAAATAGAGAAAGTAAATTAAATTTTCTTAAAAGTACTTTTAGTTTCTTAAAAATACTTTTAGTTTCTTTTAAATGAGAAATAATAAAAAAATTATTTAATTTTATTGTAATTGTTATAATTTAATTTCTCTCATTTCCTTAATCTTACGATACAAAGTAAAGACAAGAAAAACGGAACACTTTCGTGCATATTTATCTCAAATTTTAAACTAATTCAAATTGACCCCACGAAAATAACTAATTCGTCTTCCTCTCGGCTTTCTTCATAATTTAAAAAGAGAACTCTACACTTTTACAACTTAGATGGATAAACGTTTTTTTTTTTTTTAAAATACAAATGTAGGAAAAGAGAAAATGAAAGAGGTGTTCGTTATCAAGTTGAGAATTTTGGTCTGCTAGGATAATCCATTAATTAAATTCATTACTATCTCGTAGTGACTGCAAATGACGGATTGCGTTAATTTGAACGTTAAAAATGGATAAACATAAAATGACCCGTAATTCAATCGCTCATATTTCCATGAGTAAAAGCGGACCTATAATAAATGAGTTGGATAAAAGACATATTGACTCATATATTTTCATGAGTTAATAGTATTCTACTTTAGATTTAATATCTTAAAAATACTTTAGTTTCTTTTTAAATGAGAAATAATAAAAATACTTTATTTAGTTTTATTATATAAAAGTCATAAAATTTTTTCTATAACTTTTCATTATATAAGAAATTTATGTAATAACAAGGAAAATTTTTTAATGTTTTAATTTTAAAGTAAATGAGAATTTACAAATTTATATTCAATGTGTCTTCATAATGAAATATTTTTATAAAAAATTTCAAAAACAAAAAAAAACTAATATAATTATATTAATTATATTATTTATTATTCAATATAAAATTAATTGAAAAAGTTACAGCTCAAATATGGGGCAGACCACTAAGCTGGGTGGGAATGCAGAGAACGACAGTTCAATCATGGGAAGAAGAGTTCAATTGGTTATCTAAGTTGTCAATAACAGAACATTTGAAAGAACCATATTAGGATCGCTATACCTGGATGGAGTGGAACCACTGCAGATTCAAACAGAAATATAAAGAACCAACTGTGGTATTAAAGGAGATTGCTCTAGAATTACATTTAGCCGGATGAAAATAGTAACACTGGAAGGAAAAATTTGACACAAGTTGGGTAAAAGACATGTTTAACCCGAAAGTCCCTAAGATCATTGAAGTGGAGAAAATAGAAAAATGTTGCTTAGGTCACAGGACGAGTCGTTCAGTGGTCGTGAGGAGACTTCAACGAGTCGTGAAGTGACTCTTGAAGTAGAGGATGACTTGGGGGAACTCATGGCCAGGGGGTGACCACGGAAGGTAGCCACGAGTTGTGATGTGACTCCACAACTCATGAAGTTGGTCATTGCCAGGAGCTGTGTTGGAGACTTGAAATGGGGTAGTAGACTTAATGGCTTGGTTTAATGACTCGTTCAGTACACCATGAGTCGTGAGGTCACTCGTGGTGACTGACAGTGTCCAAAATTTCTGCGTTTTAGTAAGGATGTTTTTGTAATTCCTAAGCTCCTAGGTCCGAAACTACGTCGTTTTAAGCTTAGTTAGGAGGGTTTTACGAGTGCTTAGCCTATCCTAAGTCTTCCCATTCCATGGATGCAAATTTAAGGTGCTCCATTGGAGATCAAGCTAGAGAATGCCCCTTAGTTCTTCCCCCAAATCTCTTGGGCATTCAAGGAAGGTTCTGAAATCAAAGAACCCAGGTATGTAGGATTATGAATGAGAGTTTTTCTTCACTCTCATGCCCAAATCTCTTCTTAATTCGTGAATTCAAGTGCATGGTTCTATGAGGTTCTAACTCAATTTATGAAATCCTCTATGTTTCTATCAGAGGTCAATTCTACTCATGTTTCTAATGATGTTTTAAGATTTATGGGCATGTTTTATAATGATTTTGATTACAAATTATGATTTCAAAGTTTTAAGAGTATGATGCCCAATTATGCTAGTTTCATGAAAAGTTGAATTTATGATTTATGCTTCCAATGTATGATGAGATTTCTAGTATTTAAGAATGTTTATGAATTACCCATGTATGTATCCATGATTTTTGACTACCAAGTCTATTTCAAAGTATGTTAAAATTTGGGCAAGCCCACATGATATAAGTATGACTTCATGATTTGTCTAAAGCTTATGATATTAGCTTACCATATGGTTTTTGGAGTCTAGACTCCCACTTTTCAACTTATGATATGTTCTGAGCCAAGGCTCCTCATGTTCATTTTCCAGACTATGTATACATTGTTACGATCAGCTTCGTCGAAAGGCAATGGTTCAGCTTTGTTCAAAAATAATGGAGAGCATATTCATATTTTTGGGAGTAGTGTCTAGCAATGAGTAGGCTAGGGGTTCAGACAAACCCCAAGCCTCAGAACTACTTGCCAACGTAGGTTTATTCAGATTCTTTGGGACCTCCCTTTTGAACTTCCCCTGTCCCCAAGGGGCCTTTAGCTTGATATCAATTTCATGAGAGCGCCCTTAGACCTAGCAAGACTTAAAATAATGGAGAGCATATTCATATTTTTGGGAGTAGTGTCTAGCAATGAGTAGGCTAGGGGTTCAGACAAACCCCAAGCCTCAGAACTACGTGCCAACGTAGGTTTATTCAGATTCTTTGGGACCTCCCTTTTGAACTTCCCCTGTCCCCAAGGGGCCTTCAGCTTGATATCAATTTCATGAGAGCGCCCTTAGTCCTAGCAAGGCTTTGGACGCCTCTGCCCACTTGATGTAATAGTCAGGACCATGTAAACTCTATCTTGGTAATGTCGGTTATATGACAAATCCCCATTGTTCCTCATGATTTCAGTTATGCATATGCATCAATTATGATATTATGTTTTCAGCAGGTTTGACCCAACGTTCAGTTTTTACTCATGACATCAGTTTTCAGCTTTGGCTCATTCGATTAAGTTATGAGGTTCAGTTAAGTTTAATCATGTTTTCAGTTAATAGCATGCAAGCCTTACTCTCAGAATCTTATGATATAATGATTTATAATATGCATGTTGTCAATTTTACTTACTCAGTTGTTTTACTTATCTTGCATACTCGGTATATTTTAAGTACTGACTGCATATTCTATGTTGTATCATTTCATGATACAGGCTCATACGTTCAGGATCAGTCCTGCTACTAGCCAGTTCTTAAAGTTTAGCATACCCAGACTTGTTGGTGAGTCCTCATCCTTTGAGGACCTTTAGTTAGTTTGTTATTAACATCTTTCAATTTCAGTCTTCTAGTGAGCAAGTTGGAGTTTTTTCCCATCAGCTCGTCAGTACGTAGAGGCTTATCAGACATAGTTATGTATTCATCTTCGGATTCAGTGTTATACTCTGTTGTTCAGATGTATTAAATGTTTAGACTTCTGCTATTTCAGAATTTAGTTTTCCGCATTAATTATGTTAAGTTTTAGTTATTATGTTTATTTCATGGGTTGACTTGGAGCCATTTATGGTTCTAGGTTCCATGTCTAGATCCGGGCCTATGTTCGGGTCGTGACAAACTTGGTATCAGAGTAATAAGTTTTTAAAGTGTCCTAGGGTGTCTAAAAGCTGTATTAAGTGTTCGAAGGTTTTGCAACTACACGCAAGTGCATGTGGTCGAACAAGTAGTAAAATGGCTTAAGTAAGCCAAGTATCGATCCCACAGGGACTGAACTAAGGTAATAATCAACTTAAGTGTTAAT
>JACEIK010000428.1:322014-332844 GCA_018107945.1 Datura stramonium | reverse complement strand
TTAAACATCATCAAATGAGTATAAATCATACAAATAATTGAGATAAAAGAGAAAGAGATAGAGAAGAACCCTAGAATTTTCGTCCCCTCAACTGCCTGTATCCCACGTTCTTGCTCAACCAAGTCAGAATGATTTAAAATAAACCTAAGTGTGCTTTTTATACTGGTGGAAATTTTTCCCGGAATAACAAGCAACGTGTCACGGAGTGTATCGCGGAGCACTGCCTCCGTGACATGGAGCTAACGCGGACCCTCTCTAGAATCAGGTCCCTCAACAATTACTCCTCAGCATGCCACGTCATGCAACGCGGAGCTTGGCCAACGTGCCACGGCGTAGTCGCGAACTCTTACTGGAATTTGATGTTCCAGGTAAATATACCCAACGTTCCACGGCTTGTATCACGTGGCATTGCCTCCTTGTCACGTAGGCAACGCGAACCTTTACTGGAATTGGCCATAACAAGTCACCCGAGGAAGAATGCCTCCGCGATGGCAGCGTGACACGACTCCATCACGGAGCCCCTATATTTGTTGCTTTTCCTTGACCCTTTCCACTGCTCACTTCCAAGTCCATTCCCGATTTTTACCAACATGTCTCTTAGCTTCCCGAAATTACATTTTTCCTGCAAAAAAACACTAATCATGTTGGTTAGTATAAATTCACATTTTAACTAATAATCACATGAGAATGCACAAATAACGATAGATAAACAAGACGAAATGAAGCATTTGAGTATCACTTGGGCATATAATTCTGCCCAAGATCATTAAGTAGAGTCTTTTTCATAGATGTGAAACACGTCACAATGATGATGAAGAGGCTATGAAGTGTTTTAGGTAATTTTCCTTCTTTCATGATCTATGTCGTGCGATGAAATATCTTCTATTCTTCTAACTCGTGCTATACATATTTGCAGAATCATGCCTCCTCATCGAGTTGATGGAAGAAGGAACGAAAATGGAAATGGTCATGAGAATAGCAATAGAGATGGCCACCAACAAGACCCAATAGCCCCCGAGGACCATGTGCCTGAGAAGGTTTCCTATGCTGAGTTTAGGGTAGCCATCCAGATGTTGGCACATGCATTGACTGCCCAGGTCAACCAGCAGGCGGTGGCTCATGTTTCGTAGAATGGGAACGCGACAACGGCTAGGGTCAGGAATTTCCTCAAGATGAATCCCCCTGAGTTCCTTTGATTGAGAGTGGACGAGGATCCACATGAATGTATTGATAAGATCCAGAAGATCACCCAGATTATGGGGTAGACAGGGGAGGAGTGTGCAGGTCTAGCCTCTTATCAGTTGAAAGGGGCTGCCCATTTTTGGTTTAGATAGTGGAAGGATCGCAGGGGAGTCGGAGTGGGTCCCGTTGGTTGGAATGAGCTTCTTACCGCGTTCTTGGATGGATTCTTTCCTTGAGAGATGACGGAGATCAAGGCAGCAGAGTTTGTGAACCTAAGGCAGAACAACATGACAGTCCAGGAGTATGCTTTAGAGTTCACCTGCTTGTCCAAATATGCACCGGAGATGGTGGCTGATCAGAGGGCTCGGGTGAGCAGGTTCGTGCATGGGATAACGGACTATTTGGTCAATGATTGCTGGACCACTATGCTTCATCAGGATATTGACTTCTCATGGTTAGTCCTGTACGCGCAGCAGATAGAGGCGGTGCAGGTGAGTGAGTGAGAGAGAGAGGCCAAGAGGGCTAGGACCGATAGTTTTGGGTTCTCCCAGCAGAGGCCTCGTGATGGATATCGTCAGCGGTCCCACCAGATATCATCAGCCCCAGCGCCGTCAGCAACAAGTGTGCCATCCAGACCTAGGCTCGATTAGAGGGGACGAGCATCAGTCTCTCGAGGTCAGGGAAGCAGGCCCATAGAGCTCAGCATTTTAGGGTGTGACAGGTATGGTAGGAGGCACACTGGTCAGTGCTTAGCCAATATAGGTTCTTGTTTCGGGTATGGAAAGCTTGGAAATATGCTTAGAGATTGTTCAGCAGCCAGACAGGGCCATGGTAGAGGCTGAGACCTAGACACTAGTTCAACAGCTCCACCAGCATGCTCAGCTCAGTAGGGAGCATCCACTAGTGCAAGTGATGGTCAGCATCAGAACAGGTTTTATGTCCTCGCATCTAGTCAGGAGCAGGAGGTCTCTCTAGATGTAGTCACTGGTATGTTACGAGCATTTCATCTTGATTTATTCGCATTGATAGATCCAGGGGATACTTTATCTTTTGTGACGCCCTATGTTGCTAGTAATTTCAGAGTCAGTCCCAAAATCCTATCAGAACCCTTCTCAGTCTCTGCTCCAGTTGGTGATTCAGTTATAGCTCGACGGGAATACAAAAATTTCCCTATCACAGTCCTTTAAAAATTCACCTCAGCAGATTTAGTAGAGTTAGCCATGAAAGATTTTGATGTTATCTTTTGCATGGATTGGCTACATTCATGTTACGCCTCAGTAAATTATAGAACCCATGCAGTAGAGTATCGGCTTCCGGGTGAGGTAGTCCTAGAGTGGAAGGGTAGTTCAGTTGTGCCTGTAGGTCTCTTTATTTCCTATTTTAAGGCTAGAAAGATGATCTCTAAGGGTTGCGTGTACCATTTAGTTCAGGTTAAGGATGCTATGTACGAGACCCCACCTATCCAATCAGTTCCCATAGTATGTGATCAAAGGTGTTTTCAGATGATCTACCGGGAGTCCCTCCCGATCGGAAGATTGACTTTGGTATTAACCTTCTTTTCGATACATAACCTTTATCTATTCCTTCTTACAAAATGCTTCCAGCTGAGCTAAAGGAGTTGAAAGAGCAGTTGAAGGACCTTTTAGATAAGGGTTTCATCAAACCTAGAAAATTCCTGCGGGGTGCACCAATTTTCTTTATCCGAAAGAAGGATGGTTCTCTTCGTATGTGCATTGACTATCGGCAGTTGAACAAGGTCACAATCAAGAACAGATATCCCCTCCCGATAATTAATGACTTGTTTGACCAACTTCAGGTGCCAAGTGTTTCTTAAAGATAGACCTCAGATCTGGGTATCATCAGCTCAGAGTTAGAGAGAGTGACATCCCGAATACAGTTTTTAGGACTTGGTATGGTCACTATGAGTTTGTAGTTATGTGTTTTGGACTAACGAATTCTCCTGCAACTTTTATGGATTTGATGAATAGAGTGTTCAAGCCATATTTGGATATGTTCGTGATTGTGTTCATAGATGAAATTCTCATATACTCTCAAAGTGAGGAGGAGCATGCCGCTCATTTGAGGGTGGTACTACAGACTCTTAAGGATCGCTAGTTGTATGCTAAATTCAGCAAGTGTGAGTTTTGGCTAAAGTTAGTAGCCTTTTTGGGTCATGTGATGTCAAGCGAGGGTGTATAAGTGGACTCTCAAAAGATAGAAGTTGTGAGGAATTGGCCTAGACCAGTTAGTCCTTCAAATATCAGGAGTTTCTTGGGTTTAGCTGGCTACTACAGGAGGTTCGTTGGAAGATTTTCATCCATTGCGGCACCGTTGACAAAGTTGACCCAGAAGAAAGTGAAGTTTTAATGGTCGGAGGCCTGTGAAAAGAGTTTTCAGGGGTTGAAGAGCCGACTCACCTCAGCACCAGTATTGACCCTACTTNAAAGCAGGTCACTAAATCTTCGCTAAACTTCATAGCGAAGGCCTGCGTTTTAATGGTCGGAGGCCTGTGAAAAGAGTTTTCAGGGGTTGAAGAGCCGACTCACCTCAGCACCAGTATTGACCCTACTTGAGGGTACCGATGGATTTGTGGTATATTGTGACGCCTCGAGGATCGGCCTTGGTTGTGTATTAATGAAACACGGTAAGGTTATATCCTATGCTTCTAGGCATCTTAAGGTCCATGAGAAGAACTATCTGATTCACGACCTCGAGTTAGCAGTAGTAGTATTTTCCTTGAAGATTTGGAGACATTATCCATATGGGGTCCATATGAATGTGTTTATGGATCACAAGAGCCTACAATAAGTGTTTACCCAGAAAGATCTGAATCTACGGCAAAGAAGGTGGTTGGAGCTTCTTAAAGATTGTGACATGAGTGTCCTTTATCATCTAGGTAAGGCCAATGTGGTGGCAGATGCTCTTAGCAGAGTTTCTATGGAGAGTGTTTCTTATGTGGAAGAGGAAAGGAAAGAATTGGTGAAGGATGTTCATCGACTTGCATGACGTCCACCTTGTTGATTTAACAGATAGTGGTGTCATTGTTCAGAATGATTCAGAATCCTCTTTGGTGACTGAGGTCAAGGCTAGGCAAGATGAAGATCCTATTTTGGTAAAGTTAAAGGAAATAGTTCAGAATCAAAAGGTTAAGGTCTTCTCCCAAGATGGAGATGGTGTACAATATCAGGGTCATTTGTGTGTTCCGGGTGTTGATGACTTGAGATATCAAATGCTGCATGAGGCTCATGGTTCTCGATATACTATACATCCAAGTGCCACTAAGATGTACCATGACCTACGGAAAGTCTGTTGGTAGAGTGGCATGAAGAAGAACATAGCAAAGTTTGTGGCTAAATATCCGAATTGTCAACCAGTAAAAGTTGAGCATCAAAGACCTGGAGGTGTTACAAGACATCAGTATCCCTACTTGGAAGTGGGAGAAAATCAATATGGATTTCATTACAGGGTTACCTCGCACTCGATGACAATGTGACTCTATTTGGGTGGTTGTGGATAGATTGACCAAAGCAACCCATTTTCTACCAGTCAAAACTACTGATTCAGTGGAGGATTATGCCAAATTGTATATATGGGAGTTAGTTCAGTTGCGCCGAGTGCCCTTGTCCCTCATATCAAATAGAGGTACTCAGTTTACCTTATAGGTTTGGAGGTTGTTTTAGAAGGGACTCGGTACTCAGGTCAAGCTTAGCACAACTTTTCACCCACAGACAGATGGTCAGGCTGAGCGGACCATTTATACTCTCAAGGATATGTTGAGAGTATGTGTGATTGACTTTAAGGGATCTGGGATGATCACTTACCTCTTATCGAGTTTGCATATAATAACAACTACCATTCCAACATTCAGATGACCCCGTTTGAGGCTCTTTATGGGCGGAGATGTAGGTTGCCTATTGGTTGGTTTGAAGCATGTGACGTTTTGTTGATAGGGCCAGATTCAGTCCATGAGGCTATGGAGAAGGTTCAACTTATAAGAGAGAGGTTGAAAACAGCTCAAAGTCGTCAAAAGTCCTATGTGAATGTGAGGAGAAGAGAACTTGAATTTGAAGTTGATGATTGGGTGTTTCTGAAAGTGTCTCCCATGAAGGGAGTGATGAGATTCGGAAAGAAGGGGAAGCTTAGTCCCCGATATGTTGGTTCGTACAGGATTGTTAGACGTATTGACAAGGTGTCCTATGAGTTGGAGTTGCCCTTAGAATTGGCTTCGGTACATCCAAGTTTCCATGTATTTCTCTTGAAGAAGTGCATGGGTGACCTGACTTTGGGTGTTTCGGTGGAGAGCGTAGGTGTGAAGGATAGCCTTAGCTATGAGAAGGTACTAGTTGAAATTCTTGATCATCAGGTTCGAAAGTTGAGAAACAAAGGGGTAGCTTCAGTAAAGATTTTGTGGAGGAATTAGCATGTTGAGGGGGCTACGTGGGAAATCGAAGCTGATATGATGACTAAATACCTGCATCTTTTCCCTCCTAGCTCAGTTCTAGCTTGAGGTATCGATTTCCTCCCTCGTAATTCATTCAGTTTCATGTCTAGTTCATGTATCCCAGTTTCTTTCATGTCAGTGCATATATGTGTAGTTCATGAATTCAGTTCAGTCATGTATTTCAGTTTGGAGTCAGTCACTCCGTCAATTTTAGCTCCAGATGTTCAGTATTCAGGATGACAGTTCCAATCCCCAGCTTTTCAGTATGTTTATCCAAATTCGAGGATGACTGCTCCTAAGGGGAAGATATTGTAATACCCCAAAAGTCTCTAAGATCAGACCCGAGGGTTCAAGAGGAGAAAACAGAAAAATATTGCTCAGGTCACAAAACGAGTCGTCCAGTGACTCGTGAGGAGACTTCACGAGTCGTGAAATGACTCATGAAGTGGAGGATGACTTGGGGAAACTCGTGGCCAGGAGGTGACCACGGAAAGCAGCCATGAGTCATGATTTGACTCCACAACTCGTGAAGTTGGTCTTCGCCAGGAGCTGTGTTGGAGACTTGAAATGGGGCAGTAGACTTAATGGCTTGGTTTAACGACTCGTTTAGTACACTATGAGTGGTGAGATCACTCTTGGTAACTGGTAATGTCCAAAATTTCTGCGTTTTAGCAAGGGTGTTTTCGTAATTTCTAAGCTCCTAGATCCTAAACTACGATCGTTTTAAGCTCATTTAGGAGGGGTTTAAGAGTGTTTAACCTATCATAAGCCTTCCCATTCCATGCATGCAAGTTTAAGGTGCTCCATTAGAGATCAAGCTAGAGAATCCCCCTTAGTTCTTCCCCCAAATCTCTTGGGCATTCAAGGAAGGTTTTGAAATCAAAGCACCCAAGTATATAGGGTTATAAATGGGAGTTTCTCTTCACTCTCATGCACAAATCTCTTCTCAATTCATGAATTCATGTGCATGGTTCCATGGGGTTCTAACCCAATTTATGAAATCCTCTATGTTTCTATCATGGGTCAATTCTATTCATGTTTCTAATGATGTTTTAAGATTCATGGGCATGTTTTATAATGATTTTGATTACAAGTTATGATTTCAAAGTTTTAAGAGTATGATACCCAATTATCATGAAAAGTTGAATTTATGATTTATAGTTGCAATTATGATGAGATTTCTAGTATTTAAGAATATTTATGAATTACCCATGTATGTATCCATGATTTTTGACTATCAAGTCTATTTCAAAGTATGTTAATGTTTGGACAAGCCCACATGATCTAAGTATGACTTCATGATTTGTTTAAATATTATGATATTAGCTTACCACATGGTTTTTGGAGTATAGACTTCCACTTTTCAGCTTGTGGTATATTTTGAGCCAAGGCTCCTCATGTTAATTTTTCAGACTATGTATACATTGTTATGATCAACTTCATCGAAAGGCGATGGTTCAGCTTCATTGAAAAAGGATAGAGAGCATATACATGTTTTTAGGAGTAGTGTCTAACACCGAGTAAGCTAGGAGTTCAGAAAAACCCAGGCCTCAGAATTATGTGCCAACGTAGGTTTATTCAGATTCTTTGGGACCTCCCTTGTGAGCTTCCCTGCCCCCAAGGGGCCTTCAACTTGATATCGATATCATGGTAGTGCCCTTAAGCCTGGCAAGGCTTTGGATGGCTCTGCCCACTTGAGTGTAATAATCGGGACCATGTAAGCTCTATTGTGGTACTATCGGTTATATGATGAGTCTCCCATTGTTCCTCATGATTTCAGTTAGGCATATTCATTGGTTATGATATTATGTTTTCAGCAGGTTTGACCTAATGTTCAGTTTTTACTCATGACATTAGTTTTCAACTTTGGGTCATTCGATTAAGTACACTGTTTTCCTGCATCTTCAAAACTCAATAGTTTCCTACGACTTCATCAACGAGTCGTGCTTAGTGACAATGAATGGTGAAGTGCCTGACAGTCACCTGTTCAGTTATTTTAAGCATTAATTTGCCCAGTTCACTTCCGAACCTGTTTTCCTGCAACATTAAATAAAAAACACATCATACCTATATAAACATACCGAGAATGTGCATAGTTTCTTGGTTTTAAGTGTCGAAAGTGCGTAAAATCACGGCACATCACTTATTCTTTTTGATGGTCGTTTATATTGTTAAGTGATATGCTGTGATCATGCCATGGGTCGACTTGGAGCCTTTTGGGGTTCTTTGTAGGGTATGAACTCGGGTCGTGACATGTAAATAATCTTAGAAATGATCTTGATAGTGATATTTAATAGAGTGATAGGTTTAACATCATTGAAGTTTTTTAAAATTCTTTTTTAGGAATTATAATCACGCAAGTATAGAATAAAATTTTGAAAGTTCAGCACTATTAAAGAAACCATATACGGCATTATGAAAGTGTCATTCAATAGTACCCCGATTATCTTAGAAGAATTTAATAGTTAGATTATCTAGACCAAGGGCACAATCTGGATCAAAGAACATTACTGCCTCTTTAATTTGGTAGTAGGAGTAATATGCAGCATAGTATTATCTTCATCGAAAAATTTAGACTCAATAACGTCACGAATAGATTCATCAAAAGCATCCTAACTTGATGAAAATAAATCCTAGAGGTAAGAAATAGTATTCATAACAATATATTGATTACGTGTCACTCAGACACCAGTGTCATCTTTGATTCATTGGATAGTCAACCTTTTCCTTATTTCTTTGATAGTATTATGAAATAGTGAGGTGTTGTTATCCTCTTCAATTAACCAGTTAACTGTAACTTTCTGTTTAATGAAAACAAATTCTTTTCGGAGTTAGAATATAGAGCATTTTCCTGATTCAATTCGGATCCACTAGAAGAATTGTTGTTTTGAATCAACAGTTGTTCTAGTTCAATCACTTTTGCCTCAAGTTTTTCAATTTCAACAAAAATATCTCTAAAAGATTCTCTGAATCAAGTGCTAAGACACTTACTAATTTTTTTAAGTTTTAAATCTAGAATCTAAAAGGGATTTCCGTCAATACTAGCCTCCCAAGAATTTCTTATAACGGTAAGAAAGTCCTTATGATCCACCCAAAAGTTTAAAATCTTAAAATATTTGATAAAATCTTCTGAACCCTTGTCTAGATAAACAAGCAGAGGGACATGATCAAATCCTGTTTTGACCAAATCAAGGAAAATAGAAAGACTAAAGTAGTCACACCAATTAAATTATACAAGATCATATCAAATCTTTTCCACATGGTGGTGGTCGGGGGAATCTCTATTATCAATCTAAGCAAAGATATTTCCAAAAATCCAGCATTTTGCAAACCCACATTTTTTATATAATTAATAAAAGTTCAAGCTACAAGAAGAATTATAAGGTATGCCTTCTTTCTTTTCTGAAGAGTCAAGAATGGAATTGAAATCTCGATAACCCTCTAAGGGCCATTCACAATGTTAGAAATCTGAACAATATCTTCACAAAGAAGAATATTTTGTTGTCTAGTACATTTTACATATATAACAGTTATGTAGAAGTTATCAGACCCTAGAAGGTCCTTGACAATTCCAATTATTTGCTGCTCAGTATTGGATATCATGTTGATATCATAGTTGTTATCCCAAAGCCATCAAATTTTGGTATTTATATTGCTAAAGCAACTATTCATACCTAACATACTTTTATAGATGTTAATAAAATCAGCATCCATAAAAGGTTCCTGTAAAATTACCATAGATATTCTATGTTGTTTTCTCAAGCTAACGAGTCTATCAAAAGTTCATTGAGTGTTAACACTTCTATTGTTTCATGATAGGAAATAATCATTAGAAATAATGAGGCTTTTTAAGCTTTGAGCCTAGTTTTCAAATGAGTGTTAGTTTTGAATCCAAAGTATTTTGTCCCTTGCAAGATAAATATCCTATACGGTTAATATGATCTTCGTCTCTGTGAGATGATATCACATAAATAATATTTCTAGTTGTTTAATCATCAAATTTAGCTTGTTTATCCTCTTTGTCTTCACCATTTTTTTTTCTTCTTCATTTTTTATTTCTTCTTCATCCTCCTCACAATCACTATCATTTTGAAGCGTATTTTTCAGATTGATAGTAATAGTTTGTAACACCCCAAAAGTTCCTTAGACCAAATCCAGATGAGAAACTAGAAAATTTTATCTCAGAACGATCCACCAACGGGTCGTTGTCAGTAACGAAGATCCGTTGTCTGAGCCATTGTCAGCCTCTACAGATTCCTTCCCCAGATTAAACGAGCAATGAAATGATCAGTTGCTGCATGTAACAAGTCATTGTTTTATCCATTGGTAGCAGTCCAAAAACCTGTCAAATTTATCTTCCAAATAATGAGGCAGACGACGGGTCGTTGTTCGGTATAATGACTTGTCGTAGGGAGCCGTTAGAGGAAATACAGAAAGGGATAAAAACTCTTCCAGTGACAACGGTTGGAAACAAAGACCCATTCTTCAGACAATGGGTCATTTTGTCTATTTGTTAGGGGATATCTAAAAGCTATTCAAAACTCTTTTAGTGGCAATGAATGGAACCGACGACCCATTGTTACGTCTAATGAGTCGCCTGTTCGTTCGTTGGTCAGAGTCCAGAAACTGACTTTCAAGACCTAGAACAAATGAGTAGTTCCAACGAGCCGTGGTCACAACCAACGACTCATTGTGAGGCCTGTTAGATCTGGACAGTCAGATTTTGAAACGGTTACCCAGAGGCATATTTTGTAAAATCCTAAGCTTATAGCTCATTAACTATGTCGTATTAGGGTCTTTTTAGAGGGTATTATGTCGACTTTCTCCTCTCCTTCTCTCCCAGACTTATAGGAATAGTACTTAGAGTTTAGAGTTTTTCTCTCAACTTTGAGTCTCAGTTATTGAGAAAATATTAGTAATTTATCAGATGCTCTTTATTATTTAGTATGTGGTTGTTTCTTTAATTAGATTCCTCTTAATAGCCTTGTTCAGTATTTCAGTCTTTATAGAATTATGTTATGCCATGAGTTTTCTTGGGGGTCACTTATGTGTCACGCCCCGCCTTGGGGAGTATGACTGGCACCTGGTGCCCTATTAGGACCTGGAATGCTAAACTACTGAGCCTAAGCACATCTGGTGCCTGGCTGGCTCTATCTCAGATTCTTGGAATCAACGGGCTATATAACGGCTGTAAATACAGCCTCCGG
>JACEIK010000428.1:245143-261081 GCA_018107945.1 Datura stramonium | reverse complement strand
ATACATGCTAGAACAAGGCCCGGGGAAAGATCGGACAAGGGTACGACTCATACTGATGACTCGTGGTAAAATACTAAGATTAATATTCTTGCTTTCTCTTTCTCAGAGCATACATACGATCCTTTTTCTCCATAAATACCATGACAACAAAGAATAGAGCAACCAAGATTGCCCAAGTGAAAGGAGTCTGTGCTGAAATAGCTATACAGAGGGCATTGAGAGATGAGCCCTCAAACTCCGCGGTTCCATGGAAGAATACCAAATTGATACCACTGATACTGATAAGCCATGGACTAGTAGGGCTCAGGCCGAAGTCACATCCACTGCTCCAGCAAATTCTCCCCAATCAGAGGAGGGAGCAGGTTATCAGGCTCAGGAGTCCTGTAGTGGCTCAAATGCTGAGGAAGGGTTTGAGGAGGTCCAGTTCGGAGATGGTGCAGATGAGTTAGGGTTTGAGAAAAAAGCCGCTGAGGATGAGGATGATAAGACTCTGCCTCCAGCGAGTCAGAATATGAGGTGGCATGTGCCCGGTGCTCAGGAAATCTACGAGCAGGTCTCGCTCTCATATCCAAGCAGCACCCCAGGTGAAGTATCTAGAAAGAACCACAGATCCTATTCGATAAACCGAATGAGGACGAGGAGATGAAGTGGATTTTTAGCTTCTACAGTTATAAGTGGATGGTTCAGACCCCTGATAGATATAGTGTTGGATAAGTCAGGGAGTTCTACGACAACTACTTGGCAACAATGGAGCAGAAAGAAAAGGCCGGGTAGAAATTGAAGGAACAACCCAAGCTTGATAGTATCATGGTCGGGGGACGAGAAGTTCATATCTTTGAGATGACCATCGCACAGATGGTGTATGGGCCACAGTTCAGAGCTTCAGATACGACAGCTGAGTTCGACTATAGAGTAGATGTCTTGAAAAAGGTATAGCAGCTAGGCCACAAGGAGAGATAGAGTAACATGAGATGGCTAGCAAGGGTAATAGTCGAGGACAAGGAGGAGGTAGAGTGGGTGACTAGTGGTCGGCAGGTCACCAAAGCCTCACTGAACTTTATAGCGAAGGCCTGCTAGACACTGGTTCACCATAGGTTGGGGCCTATAGTGAATAAAAATACCCTTAGTGCTGACAGAGCAGCATTGGTGGTGTGTATCATGTCTAAATATGCCATCAACATCACGCAAGTGATAGTGAAAGAGATTTGAGATCGCTCAATGGGTTTGAGCACTACCATCCCATTTCTAAGTCTCATCTATAAACTTTTCAAAGATGTCAGGGTGAGGATGATAAGGGAGATTGATGTTGAAACTGGGGGACATAAGACTGCAGATATAGGGCTGATTTGGGATGAGATGAACCCAGTGAGTCAGGTTAGACTACCAGTAGTAGTTCCACCGCTAGAGCCGGCAGGGGGCGAATAGATAGATGCTCCTACCTCACAAGAGTAGTGCGAGATTCCAGCTACAAGGACCGGCCACATAGAGGCAGCTGCAAGTACTTCCTCCACACCTTCATTGTGCATTCCTAGCTAGGTCCAAACCAGCTATGTCTTGGTTCCCCAGGAATTTCTCCAGAAGATGGCAAAGATATTGACGTTGACCAAGAAAAAAGTGAACTTAATGATGGAGAACGTCAATGTAACGATCCAAACGTAGACCCGAATCGCAACACGGGACAAGGAGCTTTGAGAGACTCCAAGTCGACCCATGACATGAACATACATCTAACTCAATCAAACAAAGCGTAATACCCAGCATAATAACATAGCAGAAGAATAATTATGACATAACATAGAAAGCGGAACGCACTTCATATATGATGGCTGAATGCTACACATAGTCTAAAAGACTCTAACGTATCTGATGGGTTGATAGGACAACACCACTAACTAACCCGACAAGTTTGGAAAACTAAATATAAAGGATAACTAATATCAACTAGTACTCGATAGATGAGGACTCACAAATGAACAGGATGCTAACTCTAAGAACGAGCTAATGAAGGTGTTGGGTCTGAAGATCGGAGCCTGTATCATGAAATAATACAGCATAAAGTATGCGGTTAGTACGTGGAATGTACCGAGTATACAAGATAAGTAAAACGGACATTTAAAATGCATAAAAGTTCATAAGATTAGGACAACGTGCTCATAACATAAATATCGTAATGTAACATAAGGCTCAAGGTTTTCAAACATCATAAATCAGTCATAATCATAATAATAAGAGAAAATTTTTCTTAAACATAACTTGAGCCAAAACAATATGAACATAACCATGCATAAATCATGAGGAACAATGGGAGGACTCGTCATAACCGACACCATCATGGTAGAGCCTTACATGATGCCCCAACTATCTCACTCAAGTGGGTAGAGTCGCCCCAGGCTTACCAGGTAAGGGACGTGCAGTATGTGATATCACGAAAGACAGGATCCATTAACATTGTAATATATTAATATGAACCTACAGTGGCACGCATTTATGAGACACTGGTGTAGTCCTGTGAACACCAGGCTACTTAGTGCTAGACACTGCTCCCAAAAACATGCACATTAGGCTCGTATGTAAATCATAAACATCATTCATGAGATTCATGGCCAAAAATACATTAACATCATTGATACCCATTTACATACATGTTTATCCATGAACTAGGGGCCCATGAATCGGCCAGCGCCATAAATCAATCAATTGTGAAAATCATATCATAAATCATACTTGAACATGTGGGAATTTCCCAATACTTTAACATGCTTGAAAATACTCATTTCACTTGAAAATATTATTATAAACATGGGTAACTTGAAAATATACTTTTCATCATTAATATCTCATTATATATGAACATTCATCATAAATCTCAACTTTCATGAACTTCTCATAAATGGGCATTTAAAATTTTAAAGCTTGAAACATGATTTTAATGGAAACACTTAAAACTTGCCCATGATTCATAATTCAAAAATAAAAACTCATTTAGATCATACCAATGTAGAGAATTAGAAACTTCATGCATTGGGTTAAAACCTCATAGAATCAACATAGGAATTTCCATAATTTAGAGAGAGATTGGGCGTGGGTGCGAATGGATTCACCCATTCATAACCCTACATACTTGGGGAAGATCTGATTTTACCAACCTTGAAAGCCCGATGAAAGATTGAAGGATAACTTGAAGAGCTCTAACTTGACCATCTCCTAAACCCCTTCAATATGCATGCATGGATGTGAATGAGCTTATGATAGATTTTTCCCTTATAAAACACTGTATTTCAAGCCTTAAACGATTTAGTTTAAGACCCTAGAACTTATGAATGATGGAAATGCCCTTAGTGAATTTTCCTGAAAATTCTGAACTGCTGGTGACAACAGACGACAAAACGATTCATCATTAGCTCCTACATTCCGTCATCACCACTCGTTGCTTGACCCTGGGTTCTGGTCTCTAATCCCTCACCATGACCGGACAGGACGGGTCGTTACAACAAGGTACGGTCTTTTTAATCCTTCCGTTATTTCCCCTGACGACCTGCACCTGGACCTTTCCCACGAGACATACCTCGACTCGTGCCTACTTCCAATGAGTCGTGGTCTCCATCCGTCAATTCGACTAGGAATTTTCCTACTCTTTCCAACAGTTGCTCACCACAATTCATTGCTACTCACAATGAGTACGTTACTTCCTCCTGGAATAAGGACCAGTCTCACCACGACCATAAGTCACAACTCGTGAAATCAATCCATGGGTCGTTCCGTGACCCGTTACTCCCAACTTCAACCCTGCTGCACCTCACCACGGACACCTCCTGCGTATCGTTGGTGGAACCAACCATCCGTGACATGACCTGTTCTATGATAATTTACCAGATATTTGCCAACTTTCATTTTTAAATTCCCAGTTCTAGTCTTCGGTACTTTCAGAGTATTACAATATCTTCCCTTGGAAACATTCGTCCTTGAATATGGGAAAAACATATAGAAAATAGAGAATGCAATCATCATACCCAAAAACTGACCATACAAGCTAAAAACTGACAAAACGACCAACCACGATGCAAACTACATGGCTAAACTAAACTCATGAATCATACATACATCTATATACATGAAAGAAATCGGGGTACATGAACTGAATGTGAAACTGAATAAGGTTTTTGGGAAAAAACTGATACCTCAAGCTGGAACTGAGCTGGTAGAGAATAAATGTGGGTATCTAGCCATCAAGTCTGTTTCGGCTTCCAATGTAGCTCCCTCAACGTGTTGATTCCTCCAAAAAAACCTTGACTGAAGCTGCTTCCTTGTTCTTTAGCCTTCGAACCTGATGATCCAGTATTCCCACTGAAACTTCCTCATAACTAAGGTTGTCTTTCACACTGACACTGTCCACCGGGACAACTAGAGCTGGATCACCCAAACACTTCTTCAAGAGAGATACATGGAAAATGGGATGCACAGAAGCTAATTTTGAAGACAACTCCAATTCATTTGCCACCTCGTAGGGGCCAACATAACGAGGGCTGAGTTTTCCTTTCTTTCCAAACCGCATCACTCCCTTCATGGGAGACACCTTTAGAAACTCCCAATCACCCACTTCGAACTCGAGTTCTCTCCTTCTCACATCGGTATGGAAATTTTGGCGACTTTGAGTTGTCTTCAACCTGTCCTGAATGAGATAAACTCTCTCCATGGCCTCATAGACTGAATCTGGTCCAATCATCGCAGCTTCACCAACTTCGAACCAACCAATAGGCGATCTACATCTCCACCCATAGAGAGACTCAAATGGTGCCATCTGAATGTTGGAATGGTAGTTGTTATTATATGCAAACATCATAAGAGGCAAATGATCATCCCAACTACCTTTGAAGTCAATTGCACATGCTCTCAACATGTCCTTGAGAGTCTGAATTGTCCCCGCCGCTTGACCATCCGTTTGTGAGTGAAATGTTGTGCTGAGTACCAAGTCCTTTTTGAAAATACCTCAAAAATTGAGAGGTAAATTGGGTACCTCTGTCTGATATGATGGACAAGGGCACTCCATGCAATCGAACTAGCTCTCGAATCATCAATACGTGAAACACACCAACTACCCTAATATCGAAGCACACCACTCCCCCTTTGTACACAACCTCCTTCAACTTCACCTAGATAGGATCCTCGTCTTACCTAGCTTTGACATCAGTCACCAAGGAAGATTTCGATCCATCCCGAACAATGACACACAAAATGTTCGAATCCCCTCGAAACTCATCCGAAATCCCTCAGTCACAACCCAAATACGCCATTCGATCATAAAACCCATTTCAGACCGGTTGGGATCATCAAATTACTAATAACAGGTTGTTTTGTTCGAAAATTGACCGTGGTCAAACTTAGCCTCCTCAAAGATCATAACTTCAACCAGGGGTTCAAATCACTCCCGAATCACCTTGGGATCTATGTAAACTACCCAACTAAGTCATAAATCACCATCCAGAACCAACAGAGCTTCTAGAACCCAAATTCGAACTCATTAACCTGAAATGTTGACTCTGATCAAACCCCTCCAAAATCAAAAATCTCACTCGATCTTCATTAGATCATCTCAAAAACGGTGTTATCCACCTCTGCAAGTCATGAATAATAGAATAAAGATATGAAAATCAACCTACGCAAACAGATAAAAAATCACAAAATGAGCATGAGGGTTGCTACACTTCCAGGCTTGGCTAATAACTACACTTCCTTCTTCTACATACTCGGCACCTAAGGCAGGGATAGGGAGTTACCTTGAATGTACCCATTTTAACCATTATCTCCATCGGGGGGGGGTATCCATAGGGTTTAGAGTAAGGGAATCATGAGCATGAATCTTTTAAGAAATCTAAGTTGGGCATATACCTGATATAGCACGATCTTATGAGCCAATAGGGAAAATCTTAGGGACTGAGTTCATAGAGCTGAGCGGGCTAAGAGACATGAGTTCACATACATAACGAGGATCATGACATGAAACTGAATGGGTAACATTGGGATCGCTGACTGACATGGTTACCTATCATCTTAGGGTTCTGAACATAAACATGAGTTGAGCGTAGCATCTAATGAAACATAGGGAAACATCTAAATGAGGATGGATTGATTACCCCCAAAAGTTATTTATAGAACTCCTTTACTAGAAAACTTAAGACCTAACTTGTCCCTTCACTTACTATTTCCCTACCCTCCACGAAATAAATCTCATATTTAAATGCACAAAGGGATCTTATACCTTGTACAATAACTCTCGGAACCAGCAATCATGGTAGGTTCGATAGGAAGGCTTATAACATACCTGAGACTACACTGAGGCTGATTTCCACTTGCTCTTGGTAACCTGTGTTGCTGAGATGGGGTGGGTTGCAGACTTGATAGCTGGGGCACGGGCTCCACCATCACCCGATCTAATGGAAGGGCAATCTCCGAGTCTGTGTTCGGGCTTACCGCACTCGAAGAAAGCATCCTTAATGATCAAACACCTTCCCGAGTGGTTTCTACCACACCTTTAGCAAGATGGCCAACTGGACGGGGTTGTTGAAGAGGCGGCCGGGGCACGACCTCTCTGGCCGTCTCACTTGGCTAAAGGGAAATCTCTGTGTTTACGACCGGGCTAGCCACAATAAAAAAGCAAACATCTGAACCTGCCAAACACTTTCCTAGGTGCTTTTTCCCGCAATGCCCGCAAACTGGGTAAGTAATCTCTCTCACCCTGGGCTTGTATCCCCGAACTTGAGCTAGCGACTTCTGACGGGGTTGAGAGCGACTCCCACTACTCGACCCTTGCTGGGAACTCTCAAGGTTTTAGTCTTGGGCCTCTTGTTCCTCCTTTCTTTCCCCTTACGCTCTCTACATATATTCGAATCACCAAATTTAGACGAGCTCCTCTTCGTGAGTTCTTGAACCTTAGTAGTTTCCGCCTCTCTAGTAGGGTTCACTGATGCGATAGTCTGCTGGTTAGACTTGGTGATCATGGCCCGTATCAACACTCTGAGGGCGGCCCCGAGTTCTGCATCCGTAACTTGCATGGGACCCATTGTAGTTGGTGGGGCTGACTAACTGTCGTTGTTGTTCTGAAAAGACATGTTTCTGAACACACGTAAAGCACGAGTTAGAGGAATGGAGAGAGTCGAACTCATCGCATGAGATAGAGTCGTGAAAGAAGGAAACATTTCCTAAACGTCTCGTAGCCTCTTCGTCATAAGTGTGGAGCGCTTTCACACCCATGAAAAAAATTCTACTCAACGCGGCTTTCAGACACCCTAGTACACTTCAAAACCTAATATTCTGATACCAAGTTTGTCACGACCCGAACGTAAACCCCGATCGCAACACAGGACAAGGAGCCCCCAGAGACTCCAAGTCGACCCATGGCATGAACATACATCTAACTCAATCAAATAAAGTGGAATAACCAACATAATAACATAGCAGAAGCAAAATTATGACATAACATAGAAAGCAAAACGCACTTCATATATGACAATTGAATGCTACACATAGTCTGAAAGCCTCTAACGTATCTGATGGGTTGATGGGACAACACCCCCAACTAGCCCGACAAGTCTGGAAAACTAAACATAAAGGATAACTGATATCAAATGGTCCTTAGGAGATGAGGACTCACCAATGAACAGGATGCTAACTCTGAAAACGAGCTAATGACGTTGTTGGGTCTGAAGATCGGAGCCTGTATCATGAAATGATACAGCATAAAGTATGCGGTCAGTACGTGAAATGTACCGAGTATACAAGGTAAGTAAAATGTACATTCAAAATGCATAAAAGTTCATAAGAGTAGGACAACATGCTCATAACATAAATATCATAATATAACATAAGGCTCAAGGTTTTCAAAACATTCGTAAATTAGTCATAATGATAATAATAGGAGAAAAGGTTCCTTAAACGTAACTTGAGCCAAAACAATATGAACATAACCATGCATAAATCATGAGGAAAATGGGAGGACTCATCATAACTGACACCATCATGGTAGAGCCTTACATGATGCCCCAACTATCTCACTCAAGTGGGCAAAGTCGCCCCAGACTTGCCAAGCAAGGGACGTGCAGTGTGTGATATCACAAAAGAGGGGATCCATTAACATTGTAATGTGTCAATATGAACCTATGGTGGCACGTAGTTATGAGACACCGGTGTAGTCCTTCGAACGCTAGGCTACTCGGTGCAAGACATTTCTTCCAAAAACATGCACATTAGGCTCGTATGTAAATCATAAACATCATTCATGAGATTCATGGACAAATAAATATTAACATCGTTGATCCCCATTTACATACATGTTTAGCTATGAATTAAGTTCCCATGAATAGGCCAACGTCATAAATCGATCAATCATGAAAATCATATCATAAATCATAAATAATACTTGAACATGTAGGCATTGCCAATTACTTTAACATGCTTGAAAATACTCATTTCACTTGAAAACATGATTATAAACATGGGTAACTTGAAAACATACTTTTCATCATTAATATCTCATCATACATGAATATTAATCATAAATCTCAACTTTCATGAACTTCTCATAAATGGGCATTTAGATTTATAAAGCGTGAAACATGATTTTAATGGAAACAACTTAAAACTTGCCCATGATTCATAATTCAAAAATAAAAACTCATTTAGACCATACCTATGTAGAGAATTAGAAATTTCATGCATTGGGTTAAAACCCCATAGAATCAACATAGGAATTTTCATAATTTAGAGAGAGATTGGGCATGGGAGCGAACGGATTCACTCATTCATAACCCTACATACCTAGGGAAGACCTAATTTTACCAACCCCTGAAATCCCAATGAAAGATTGAAGGAAAACTTGAAGAGCTCTAACTTGATCACCTCCCAAAACCCCTTCAATATGCATGCATGGATGTGAATGAGCTTATGATAGATTTTCCCCTCATAAAACACTGCATTTCGAGCCTTAAACGACATATTTTAGGACCCTAGGACTTATGAATGATGGAAATTCCCTTAATGAATTATCCTTAAAATGCTAAACTGTTGGTGACAACAGAAGATAGAACGATCCGTCATTAGCTCCTATGGTCCGTCGTCACCATTCGTTGCTTGACCCTGAGTTTAGGTCTCTGATCCCTCACCACGACCGGACAGGACGGGTCATGACAACAAGGTACGGTCTGTTGAATCCTTCCGCTATTTCCCTTGACTACCTGCACCTGGACCTTTCCCACAAGCCACACCACAACTCGTGCCTACTTCCAATGAATCGTGGTCTCCATCCATCAATTTAGCTGGGAATTTTCCCTCTTTCCCACGGGTTCTCACCACGATCCATTTCTGCTCACAACGAGTCATCCTACAACCCGTTACTTCCTCATAGACTAAGGACCAGTCTCACCACGACCACAAGTCATGACTCGTGAAATCAAACCACGGGTCGTTCCGTGACCAGTTACTCCTAACTTCAACCCTACTACACCTCACCATGGACACCTCCTATGGATCGTTAGTGGAACCAACTATCCGTTACATGACCCATTCTGTGATAATTTTCCAGATTTATGCCAACTTCCATTTTTAAATTCCCGAGTCTAGTCTTAGGAACTTTCAGGGTATTACAGTCAAGCCTTGGGTGAAGGCAGAGATAGAGGATTACACAATCGATTGGATAGCTTTGAGCTCCATATCAATGAGTGCTTAGCTGAGCAGCCAGATATGTGCATCCTGAGAGATGAGTTGGGGGATCTACGGAGTCAAGTCGCCGAGTTGTGGTCTAGATAGCTGGCCATACTAGCAGCCCTCACCATTTTGAATTTGGATGTCGAGCTCAATGAGGAGTTTGATATTGAGGCATATTCCGCCCTAAAAGTAGATGGTGGAAATAAGGGGAAGAAGAGGGCCTCGGAGGTTGTTGCTGAGGAGCCCCCGAGGAAGAGAAAGAAAAGATAGAGAAGAGAGTGCAAGTGGGCGATAGTGGAGATCTTGCAGTCTCATGACGAGCACATGTCAGAGCTACAAGAAAGATCCATAGGAGCGAGGAGCTCCACCACTAACCCGAGAGAGCTTGTGGGTGGCAAAGAACCTTCGGGTGAGCCATATTTAGTCAGAGTTGATAATGAGGTCATTGTGGCGACCACCACTATTGAGGGGGTGATCATTGCCCTATATCCCACACCATTAAGTATGCTGGCAATAGAGGGGAGTGTACCTTTACACCTGCTTCCGCAGGATGATAGGAGCGCTTAGAGCACTGCAGGTATTTCCCTCTCCTAGTTCTTATATTTTTATGCTTTGGGGACAAAGCATGCATTTTAAGGGGGGTGTACTTGTTTTTGATTTTTGGACTTCATTCGAGGGTCTTTTTTTGCCGTGTTTCCTTTTTCTTGGACATGTTATCTAGTAGAACCGGCATGTTTAGAATTTTGTGTTTTGTTTAACTAGAAGTAGCTTAGGAGTACTTTACAGCCAATAAATGCACATGTTTTGATGTTTTGTGAAAAAATGACCCTTTTTAAAATTTTGTTGTTAGCTATGTATGTTGATTACAAAGCATGACTTCTGTGGATATTTTTATAAAATTTAGTACATTAGCATGTGTAATTATGGCTTAGCTGTGCATGAACCAGATAGGTAGAATAAATGCAAACATGTACCATGTGTGAGTGAGAATTCTTACCTAGTTCAATATTGCGTAGAGGATGTAGAACTTGCCCGGTTAGTCTTAACATAGGTTGTAGGATAATTGGTTAAGAAAGGATCATAGGTCGTTTTTGTGTTAGCCCAGTTTAGCTTAAATTGCCCTAACAAATAAATAGAATCCCTTGATCCCATGTTTGAGTTTAAAGTTGACCATTATTCTATGATTACTCATTCACCTTTTTCGTGTTTATAATAAACCTGTTTGGCCCTGGTCCCTCCTTGGTCATTGTGAACCTTAACTCAAAAAAAATTCTATGTTGAAGGTGGCTATAATAGGGTTGCATAGACCGGTTGGGGTGAAAAAGAAAGAAAAAAAAGTCAAAGAAAAGTGGGGTGTGGTGAGAAATGCCAAAAAAAAAGAGCTGAAATGTTTTTATAAAAAAGAGAAAAAGCAAAAAGAATTGAAAAAGATGAGAAAAATACACCACACCCACAAATGGCAGTTGAATGGTGAAAAAGGGAGAAAAAGGCTGAAAAAGATAAAAAGGGGTAAACAGTGAAAATGAAGCCACAGTGTGTAGTGCTAAGGAGGGTTAGTCACTAATATCCACATCTACCATACCTAGCCCAAAGCCTACATTACAAGCTGAGGAAATGTTCTATAGCGATTCTAGCCTAATTGTCTGAAAAGTCAAAATAGAGAAAATAAGGGCAAGCCTATGGTATCTGATGTACAGTATTTGGAACTTCTTTGTAAGAATGAGAGTCCTGTTTGACTAGTTCCAAGTTTCATATATGTGTGTGTGTGTGAGAGAGAGAGAGAGAGAGAGTTTTGGAGACTTTATTTGTTGTGAGGGTACATGATTTGTATTGTATTCGCAGTTGTCTGTGTGAATAACATTAGTGATAGCCTAGTTCTCTACTAATAGTTAGATGTCATGTCTTGATCCCTGTATGTTATGAGTTATAGTGGCATGTGTGCATAGCTGACTTGGTTTGAATGAAAGAGGGGTCAATATCTGATAATGGTTGTATGTGCAAATTTTGTTGTGTTGGCTTTAGATCTTCTATTTTATTTTCTAGTTAAGCGTTGTTTTGTAATTTTGTTTTGTTTTCTTTGACTGAGGATATGAAAAAGTCTTAAGTTGAGGGTGTTGATGTGTTGTGGGTTTACAGCACTTTCGACGCTTTAAATTAAGAAAATATGCATGGTCTTAGGTGTATTTATACGGATATGATGACTTTTACTTTGTTTTCATGGAATAAAATGTTGGAGTTAAAATCTATGAAAGAAGAAAAAAGAGTGCAAAACTTGGGCCAAGGACAGACTTCAGTTTGAGTCGTACCTTGGTGGTACGAGGCCTACTATAAGTCGTGATAAACTTCAGAAGATCTGTACAAGGTACTGTCCAGTTATGACTCTTGGTACAAGCCTCGTGGAAACTTCAGAAGGATGCACTTGGAGTTGTCTCCTGGTATAGGTAGCAATTACGATTTGTGATGACTATCTATGACCCGTATCAAGGAGTCGTAGTGATGTTCAGAAAGATTATTGAAAGGTAGATCCTATGATACGAAGGCAACCACGAGTCGTAGGAAAAAGGTATGAGCCATACCAAAACACTCGTAGAAATATTCAGAGGATACCAGATATCTCAGGTTCATACCACAACAGAAATGTACAACATGAAGGAGCATTGTATGAGTCATACCAACTCCCAGAACTTATCCAAATTCAGAGCTTCCAGGAATTGTACGAGTGAAGCTATGACTCGTATGATCAAGTTATGAGTTGTAAGAGAAGGCGACGGCAGTTAATCAGTTTTCCCTGTTAATTTAGGAAAAGTTTCTAATTATTTTTATGAATACTTTTCTAGGTTATTTTTGTTAGAAAACAACTTTCTTGGAAGAGTTTGACTTATTGGAGTTTCTTTTTGAGTTTTTGAATATTCTTGGAATTAATTTCCATTGTTCTTGAATTATTCTAAGTTGAATTTTGCAATAACCAAGTGGGTTTTATTTTCAATCTTCATTGTAAGTTCTTAATTATATTTTTCTTTAATGAATGATAATTTTTTTCTTACAATCATGAGAGGCTAAAATCTCCACAACTAGGGTGTGGGAAGCATGGTGAATTAGCAAACTAGGGTATAGTGATTCTAAATCAATACACATGTTTGTATTGTCTTCTCTTCAAGCTTAAATATTTCTTGATAGAGTGCAACGTTAGGACTTGCCCGAGTTCTCTATTTGCTTGGACCTAGAGAGGTAGAGATTAGGAAAAGAGAACAAGAAAGCCTTGAATGCTATGATTCATTGTATAACTTGAGTTGCGATCACAGGATAGTTAATTCGGAATAAATTGATAACGGTTAAAGTGAAATCACTCATGAGACCTAATCTGATGATTGAGTATAGTCATTAGGGACAAACCAGCCGTTTGGATGAACTTATGTTATTAGTTCTACAAGTTAAGTATTAGGATAGATCATGAGTGCAAAACCCAAAATAGTATGAATCCATGGGGAACACTTCCGTAGTTAATTGCATCAACTTGATAACAACTTAAATCTTCAATATTGTTACGTGTTTACTTCTTTATAAAAACCCCTCTTTAGGAGATAATTGAACTAAAAGTCTAAATACTAGAATTATTCTACATCCTGACCATATTTCCTGTAGGATCAATGCCAACCTTTGTTGTGTTCTCTATTGACAACGTCCGCGTCATACTTTTTCAGGGGTGTGATTTGAACGTTATCAGGTAGTCTATGGCTTACTCACTTTCATGTTAGACTTTGATTAGCCAAACATATACATGTGTATAGTTGATGTTCTTTTGAAGGGGAGGATAGAAATTATAGTAAATTGTTATTGAATATTTAAAATCGGTAAGAGTCTAAGGACGAAAGAAATAGGAAAGGGATGGTGATATCACCATAAGGTGAAAATCTGTAGATTATGATTGCAATAAAAATAGTCTATGCATGGGGGTGTATGTGAGAGCGAATTGATTTTATGCATAATGATCTTTGAGCATTGTTGTTGATGTAGGTACATATAGAATTATATAGTCCTCCTCCGGAATTGTAATCCCAAACGGTTAGTCATAAAACCCCGTTATATAACACGGGAAACTGAACATTTAAGAGTGAACTATGATTATTACAGGATGTGATTTAAGACCCATGAATTGAAAGATTAGACCTTATATAATAGCTTGTACGTGTGTGGAATGATGACCTATTAGATGGGTCTCTGCACCTTAGTTGTGGTGATGATTGCCCTGTTAAAATTAAACTGTTGAAATAAAATTTGATATGATGCTGCCTCCAATAGGGGGCGATATAGTTATGAGTTACGAGATTTCGAAGAAAAGATTTGTGGGGGAAACTGGAAGGAGAACTGGTTGAAGTACTTCCATATAGTACAGATGTAGCGGGTTTGGAACCGCTGCAACGAGATTGTTGTGGCGGCAGTAATACCACTGCAGCGGAGCCCAATCTAGCGAGCAGTCTAGGTTACATTTCCTCATAAAGTTATGGATATAATTGATGTTATAATTATCTGGGTAGGAATTGGGCTCTGAACTAGGCATGTTATTATAATTGTTGATTTGTAACTCTTGTTGTGTGTGTGTGTGTAATTTACTGATTCTTGTGCTATGATGTGTGGTCCCGAAATTGAGGGGTGAGTCTGTATAGATCGAATACATGAACAGAATATTATGCAATGTGGGAAGGTAAACCATTGATGTGTTGTGAATGCGAGGCCTGGGGCCAAAGGGAGAGAACTTGGACGAGCAGACTAGTAAAATCAGGCTTTAAATGAGGATTGAGGACATGAGTGGATCGTGCCCGAAGGTGAGTATTGGGCGAGCGGTATAAGAGAGTGCACAAATAGGTTTGGCTAAAAGACCATACGGTTGGGTGTAATATACACAAACAGGTATGATAAAGGACTCATACGACTGGGTGTACAGTACATAGATTTCTAGAATCCCCTGCAGGTTATGACTGGAAGGGCAAGCATAAGACCCTCTAGCATATGTGTACAGTGATGTGACGGAAGTTTGTCCGGTATATCACCATGGTATGATTGTGAGCCAGAGATGGTGTGGGTATGGCATGATAAGCATACGACTGCAATGACCAAGAGGCACAGGTGTACATATGTGATACAAGATATACCGAGATGATTTTCGGTATGATATGAGAGACACGTTTGGGATATAATACATGATTAGGCGGTACAGGTGTGGTGCCACATGGCACAATTTTGATGCAAGAAAATAGATATGTACTGGTATTTGATCATGGAGGATTGACCCCATTGGTATGTTCGATGCTTTATTGTGTATACTTAAATTATTTAATTTATATTCATGATTGAACTGTTTGATTTATAGGGGTTCTTATGAGTTATAGGAAGTAGCACGACTAGTTCAACAAAAGTAGTGAATTACGGGAGATCGTAGGTGGAGTTTTATTATTAATGCATGAAATTAAAGTACATTAATTAGTGTTGAAAGGTGGATAATTAGGTCATCATTTAATGAAATGGACTTGGTCAGTGATAATAGGAGTGTACCTGAGGTTGACGTGTGGTGATGGTTATATGAGGAGATGAAATAGAAAAGAATTAGCTAGATAGGGCTACCGCCTAAGCAAACGGCGTTGCGGTAGGCCAGATGTCGCTATAGCGGTTTGGAATACCCACTGTAGTGGAAGGGGGAGACAGACGGGTGAATTAGGACAAAAGACGAGTGTTAAAGTGTGTGTACAAGAAATTAATGGTTAATGGCGTTGATAAGGTAACTAGCAACTCAGACAATTTATGTTGCAAACTGAAATAAAGGTATATTGAATTGGTTGATTTCATGTTGATTATTATGTTGTTATATAAATTAATTTTAGTCGGCCGATAATGCCTACCGGTACATATGGTGCACTGATACTATCTTACTACACCTTTTTGGTGTAGGTTGTGGCAGGTTTGAAGTTTCTTGTATGGCATGGAGTCCTCAGCATCATCTTCCGTGTTCTTTCCACAAACGAAGCTGTGTCGTTTTACTTTTGATGTTTTATTTAGAGCTCTTGTACCTATCTAGACAAGATCTTTGGGGAAACATCTATTGATATTTGAGAATATTGTTGATTCGTGTAGATTGATGAGAATTTTGGTAATTTATGTAATATTCGAAGAAGGTTCTCCTATCGAGTAGAGTCGATGTAGGTGCCCGCACGACCCGCCTATTTGGGGTCGTGATAATACTTTTATCA